>CAMZMU010000095.1:19251907-19393723 GCA_947311845.1 Poa pratensis | reverse complement strand
CCAGCTCGCGCCGCCCCGGCTCCACGCGAGGCCGCCGTCGTCCTGGCCGAGGACCCGCACCCGCACTGCCCCTCCTCCACCTCTAGCGCCGAGCACGCCACAACGCTGCATCCCCGTGCGCCAGCAGCCACCACCATGCCCAGACCTGCACGACGCCAGGTGCAGCAGGGCAGGTGTACTCGTCGGAGACTCATACGTGGGGCGAAATCAAGTCCATCCACAACTTGCAAATGTTCTTCAGGGAGCATACAGCCCGCCGCCGCACTGGGAGGTGGGAGCCTGCCGACCCGCTGCCGGCGACCTGCACACGAAGCCCCCGGCCGTCGCCGCGTCGTGGACCATCCCTCCGCCACACGCCAACCTGCCCGCTGCCGGTGCCCTGCAAGCCGTCACAGGGAGCGTCGAACCCAAAGATGGCCAGCTCGCGGCGGAGCTTCTCGGCCCTGGCCAGGGGACGGACGCGTCTTTCCTCTCTCATTCATCCACAATCTAGCATGTCCGCGACGGGAAGAGAGAGGGGCGGATAGAGGGAGGAAGGAAGGGAGATGGAGGAGTGGTGCTGGTTGGTTGTAGATATTGGGATGATGATGACGCTGGACTGCGGAGAGAAGGAGGAACGCCGGCGTGCAGGGATGTGGTCCTGACGTCCTGTGGAGCAGGGAGGAGGAGATGTGCGGGCGAGAGCGAGACACCAGCGAGAGTCCGGGGGAGGGAGGAGAAGATGGAGTGGAGTGGAGTGGAGGCGTGAGATTGAGGCTGCAGGCGGCTGCTTTGTTTCTGCCGATTCGCTGTTTTGCAAAGACAGAGATTGCTAGCTGTTTTGATTTGCTGGTCCTACTGCTTTGTTGTAGCAGGGATTGCTGCAGATCGACACACCAAATAGCTATTTGCTGCTACATTGCCTGATTGTTAGCTGCTCTGTTTTTTTAACAAAAAGTCCAATTAGTACATCTGAATGATGCGGTTGGAACTTCTAACAAACTGCATATCAGTTGCTTTTTTATCTGGGTCCTCGTCAGTATTTATGTTGCTGCTGCCCTGTTTTGCTCCTCTGAATTTACTCCATGACCACAATGCATGCTAAACAATAAATTTGCATATTTGCAGTTCTCATTTAAATCATTGTCTATGTGGATGTGAATCTTCTCTCAGTGCGTATGGATTCAGACTATTATTCAGAATACATCTTACATTTTTACTTAATTTATTTCATAACCACAGTATAGCTTACAGACCTACAGCTACAGCTTTAACGATTGTCTCTGAAGTTTTGATTGCACAGACTATGATTCATATGGAGCACTTTAAGTCTTTTACCTGCCACAATAGGGGCAAAACACCATTGCCGACATCATTTGTTATCCTACAGTAATATTGAGCTAGCAATTTATAATAAAAAACTATGTGTGACCTTATTAAGTCTGGTTCAAAGAAGACAATTAGTCGTCCATTTTGTTCATTGTTCTTGACCGAAAATTGTTTGATCACATTTTCTACTCGGTTAAACGACGGAAATACTTGCCTCCTAAAGCATAGAAATATGCTTTAAGCTGAGATGGTTAATTGTATTTGTAGAAAAATGCTCCTAAATTGCTAAAATGGTTAATGCCTAAGGTAGTGAACTGCCTTCGATATGACCGGGAAAATGAGTATAAATTTACAATTACACGCTACTATGCTATTACACATGAAAAATTGAATGAAGAATTCACAATTACACGCTACTGTGCGGTTGCCCTTGTAAACGAAATATTGCAGTTGCATGTTAAGGTTCCAACGTCCACTCTATAAAAGGGTTATCACCCTACCTTACATTTGTTTTGATTTTCAGACTTTTAGTTTTTGGTTTGTGTATTGCAAGAGACGTGCGTTGCACGTGCCAAGCTACTAGTAAAAATCAAAAGGTGGAAACCAGTGTCATGATCAAATTACTTGCAGACATTCTGTCGAACAGGTGACATGCGGGTCGAGTAGTACTTGGACAATTGCCACCGTTCAGGGCTCCGGTGAGGAAGAAGGAGAGGGCGAACAGCGCGCCATGAAGGAGCGCGGGAGAGATTGCGGGCCTAGGGAAGGGAGTAGCGCCGGAGCAGCAGGGCGTGAGTCAGCAGGTCCCGTCAGCCGGCACCAGGGCGCAAGTGCCTTGTTCGAGTAGCGAGAGACCATGAGGGGCAGGGGACGGCCCCGCGAGAGGAGGTCCAGGAGGAACCACCGCCTCAGCCACGGGGGAGGGACGATCTTTGTCGATGGTGGCCGCCGACGTCTTCACGATCGAGAGAGGAGCTGAACCCCACGTCTAGGGTTAGCCGCGGCGTCACGCTCGGAGACGGAGCGACTTGGCGGCGGTGAGGAACTTGCGAAGAAGTTCAAGCAGGAGTCTCGCCGGGTGCGGCGGCGCCGGAGGGGGGCGGCGACGGCCGGAGCAAGCGGCGCATCACGGGCGAGAGAGGGGATCGAGGGAAAGAGGCTTGTGCGAGACGACGACGATGCGAGAGATGTGAGGAGCTGGACCGTAATGGACCCTGAGGTTTTGCAAAATCAACCCGCAATCCTTCCTGGAGCCTGGACAGTTGTCGCCACATTTACCACTTAGTCCCTAAAGTATTTCGAAATTACCGCGTCAGGAAAGAAGGTGTTGTTTGGTCAATATACCTAGTCGTGGCTTTGTCTTTTTGACCGCAACTCCTCATCCCCCACGAACCGCGCCGCCGACTCGTAGCATGGCGAACTGCGCCGCCGCCTAGCTCTCGTCCGACTTCCCGCCGCGCCGCCCATCCCTCGTGCAGCCCACCACTGCATCCTTCCCACCTCCAGTGCCTCTTCTCTCCTCCACCGCTTCTGTCCCTCCTCCAACGCCTCCAGACGGACGCCGCGCCATCGATCTCCGGCGAAGCTCGTGCGGCCGTCGACTCCCCGTAGATCTGTACGATCTCAGGTAACTCCTTCTCCTCCGGAGTGGTCGTGCATGAGGACGAGCTCGTCGGAATGTTTGTTGTCTGGATTTGACACGACTCGTCGATTTGAGTGCAGGAGGGCGAGATACATGTAAACTAGAGATAGAACTCACAATTGTATTGATTTGGTGCGGTTTACATTGTTTATATAATACATCAAGAACCGACTTAGGCTAAGCTAACTTGGAGTACAAGTCTAACAAGAGTTCGTATAGGATACAACTCGTATAATCTAACATCCCCCCCGCAGTATCAACGTGGGGTTCGACAACGTTGAGACTGAAACGTATGTCGTTAAATGGAGTTGTAGCGAGTGCCTTGGTGAAGATATCAGCAAATTGAGCTGCAGTAGGCACATGAAGAACTCGAACTTCCCCCAGAGCAACCTTCTCACGAACAAAATGAATATCAATCTCAATGTGTTTGGTCCTCCGGTGCTGCACTGGGTTGCTGGACATGTAAACAGCAGAAATGTTGTCACAATAAACAATGGTGGCCTGCTGAATGGGACGGTGTAACTCCGATAATAACTGACGTAGCCAAACAGTTTCAGCAACAGCATGGGCGACAACGCGATACTCAGCCTCCGCAGAAGAACGAGAAACCATGACCTGCCGCTTAGAAGACCAATAAATCAAATTGTTACCAAGATAAACACAATATCTGGACGTGGATCGACGAGTATCAGGACATCCGGCCCAATCTGCATCAGAATACGCTGTCAACGACGTAGGAGAGGAAGAGGTTATATGGAGACCATGATCGAGAGTTCCTTTTAGATAGCGAAGAATACGTTTGACATGATTGTAGTGTGGAACACGAGGATCGTGCATATAGAGACAAGCTTGTTGAACGGAGAAGGAAATTTCTGGCATAGTAATTGTAAGATATTGAAGGGCACCTGTGAGACTGCGATACAGTGTGGAATCATTATAAGGTTCACCTTCAGAAGATAGTTTAATGTCGATGTCAGCAGGAGTGCGAGAGGGTTGACAATCAAGCATGCCGGCGCGAGTTAACAGATCAAGAATGTATTGACGTTGAGAGAGAAAAAGGTCGGTAGAATCACGTGTAACAGCAATACCAAGGAAGTGATGGAGAGAGCCAAGATCAGTCATAGAGAATTCAGAACGTAATAAAGATATAATGTGAGCGAGAAAAGTTTGAGAGGAGGAAGAACAATGTCATCAACATAAAGAAGAAGATAGGCAACATTAGAATTTTGGTGATAAACAAACAGAGAGAAGTCAGAGACAGATGGTGCAAAACCTATTGTTTGAATGAAAGTAGAGAAACGTTGGAACCAGGCCCGGGGTGCTTGTTTGAGACCGTAGAGAGATTTTTGAAGGAGACAAACATGATTTGGATTCGAGGAATCAGTGAACCCAAGAGGCTGCTGACAGTAGACAGTTTCATTTAGAGTACCGTTGAGAAAAGCATTTTTAACATCAAGTTGGTGAATAGGCCAAGAAGAAGACACAGCAATGCTAAGGGCAGTGCGAATGGTACTAGGTTTTACGACGGGAGAGAAAGTTTCATCAAAATCTATGCCATGTTGCTGAGAGTAACCGCGACAAACCCATCTAGCCTTGTAACGAGATAGGGTTCCATTGGAATGAAATTTGTGGCGAAAAACCCATTTACCAGAAACAACATTTGCACCATAGGGACGAGGAATTAGGCGCCAAGTTTGATTGTGGAGCAAAGCAGTGAATTCATCTTTCATAGCAGCATACCAATTAGGATCCAAAAGAGCAGCTTTGTAGGTTTTAGGCATAGGAGAAATAGAAGGGGTGACATGAAGATTGAGACGATCAATTGGTTGTCGAAAACCTGTTTTGGAGCGAGTGCGCATGGTGTGATCGTTGGTAGGAGCGATGGTAGGTATAGCGCGAGGTGGTAGGACGGGTAGTGAGGTGGTAGGGGTGTCCGGCGCAGCGGAAGAGTCGGACATAGGTGCAGGTGATGAAGAGGCCGGTGTTGGAGGTGGTGAAGGCGGAGGGTGAGAACTGTCTGTGCGGATGGGTGAACCTGCCGTGGCAGGGGTGTGGGCAGGTGTTTGTGCCGTGGCAGGGTGTTGGGCAGGTGAAACTGTCGTGACAGGGAAAAACCGTGAAAGGGATGCCGGGGACCGTGTTGGAGAAATCGATGATATGGGTTGGGTAACGTTTTCAGGTGTGTTGCGAGTGGCGAAGGGAAAGACATGCTCAACAAAAGTAACGTGGCGAGAGACAAGAACACGACCAGTGAGTAAGTCAAGACAGCGGTAACCTTTATGTTCATCGGAATAGCCAAGGAAAACACAAGGAAGGGATCTAGGGGCTAATTTGTTTGGAGAGGTAGCAGAAGTATTGGGAAAGCAGAGGCAACCAAAGACACAAAGCTCGGGATAGTTGGGATGGCAGAGAAAAAGAGAAAAATATGGTGTTGTGTTAGGGTTAACTTGAGAGGGTCGGATGTTTAGGAGATAAGTAGCAGTTCGTAAAGCTTCGGCCCAAAATTTAGGTGGCATGGAGGAGTGAATTAGAAGAGTCTGGACAATGTCATTTAGTGTTCGCAATGATCTTTCAACTTTACCGTTTTGGGGAGAGGTGTAAGGGCAAGAAAAACGTAGAAGAATTCCATGTCGAAAGAAATTTCGATTTTTATAATTGTCAAATTCGCGGCCATTGTCACATTGAATAAAACGAATTGGAAGAAGGAAGTGGACAGCAACATAGCGTTGGAAGTTAAGAAAAATAGTATGAACGTCAGATTTATTACGTAAAGGAAAAGTCCAAACAAAGTGGGTATAATCATCTAAAATAACAAGATAGTATTTGAAACCGGAAACACTTGTGTGTGGAGACGTCCATATGTCACAATGTAGTAATTCAAAAGGAAAAGTACTATGAGAACTTGAGGAAGAGAATGGTAAACGAACATGCTTTCCTGTTTGACAAGCTACACACTCGAACGAATTATGACTATGGCGATTACAAGGAATAGAAAATTCACTAAGGAGAGACGATAAAACTACGGTATGTGATGCCCAAGACGATGATGCCAGAGATCAGCAGACACCAGCATGGAGGAGGGTTGATCAACGGTAGGGGCGCCATGAATAGAATAAAGATCACCAGAACTATTGAACCGTGCTATCTCCGCCTTGGTGAGAAGATCCTTCACAGATAAACCAAAGGGATCAAATTCGATAGAGACATGATTATCGGAAGTGAATTTGCGAACAGAGATTAAATTTTTGATAAGTGCAGGTGCTACTAAAACATCACGAAGAAGGAGATTTTTAATTGGCGTGAAAAGATTTGTGTGGCCGACGCAATGTATAGGAATAGAAGAACCATCACCAAGAGTTATGGAAGAAAAAGGAGAAGAAGCGTGCGATGACAGCATATTAGATGAAGCAGACATATGACTAGAAGCACCAGAGTCGAAGATCCAGTCCATACCTGTGTTTCCCGAGGCAGCAAATTGATTCATGGCCTGAAGAAACGCAGCTTGGTCCCAATTAGGCGTTGTCGAGGGAGGTGGAGGTGGCGCTGGCGGCGCCATGAGTGCAGGAACATGCATCGTATGTCGAGTAGGAGCCGCCTCCAGCAGAAGGAGCACCATATGAGTATGTCAAGCGGCGTGGTAGGAATTAGCCGGAGGGTGCGATCCGAGTAATCCAGGGGCACCGGTATGAGGCCGCATCCCAGGTGACCATGAGCCAGAGTAAGCGGGCGGGGCGCCGAACGGTGATGGAGGGGCCCATGGCATGGGCCAGGCCTGCACCATGCCGGTCCACAGATCGTGAGGGGGACGCCACGCGTGAGGAGTAGTAGGAGCCATGTGATAACCCACAAGTATAGGGGATCACAACAGTCTTCGAGGGAAGTAAAACCGAAATTTATTGATTCGACACAAGGGGAGACAAAGAATACTTATAAGCCTTAACAGCGGAGTTGTCAATTCAGCTGCACCTGGAAAAGCACTAGTAATAGGGGTGATGTGAAAGCAGCAGTAATATGAGAGCAATAGTAACAGTAGCACAGAGACAATGGCACCAGAAAATAGTTGCTTGTGTGGAGTTGACGGGAAAAGCAATGATGATTACAGATGGACCGGGGTTCCCAGCTATCTACACTAGTGGTAACTCTCCAATAACAAGTGTTGGGTGAACAAATTACAGTTAGGCAATTGACAGAATATTGAGCGCATGACAATGCATATATATGACATGATGACTACTATGATATTTAATTGGGCATTAGGACATAATACATAGACCGTTATCCAACAGCATCTATGACTAATAATCCACCGCCGGGTTGTCATCCGAGTTCCCCGTTGGTATTAAGTTGCAAGCAACGGATAATTGCATTAAGTAAAGTGCGTAATGTAAACAAATACATATGACCGTGGACATAGCATTGTTAGGTTATCCCTAGTGGCAACAGCACATCCGCAACCTTAGAACTTTCTGTCACTGTCCCAGGTTAAATGGAGGCATGAACCCACTATCTAGCATAAATACTCTCTCTTGGAGATACAGGCAACTAATTGATCAAGGCAACCACAAGTACCGGAGAGCATGCAAGATCTTAAATAACATATAAGATAGATTGATAATCAACTTGACATAGTATTCAATATTCATCGGATCCCAACAAACACAACACCGATTACATCATATGGATCTCAATCATGTAAGGCAGCTCATGAGATCATTGTATTGAAGTACATGGGAGAGAGTACCAACTAGCTACAGCTAGAACCCGTAGTCCATGGGGAACTACTCACAAACCATCATGGAGTCGAAGTGGAAGCGGCGTGGTCGATGGAGATGGCTCCGGGGGTCAATCCCCGTCCCGGCAGGGTGCCGGAACAGGACCTTCTGACCCCCGAAACGAAGTTTCGTGGCGGCGGAGCACGGAGATGTATTCGGAGTTTCGTCAATTGTTTTGTGAGTTTTAGGTCAGGGGCAATATATAGTCCAAAGGGCGTCGCGAGGCGGTGCACGAGGAGACGACACCACCCCAGGGCGCCGGGAGCTTCCTGGCCGCGCCCAGCCCGCGTGTGGGGCCCTCAGGCCTCCCCCGGACTTGTCCTTCTGGCCCATGGAGTCTTCTGGTAAAATAGGGGCCTCCATAAATTTTCGTCCAATTCCGAGAATATTTCCAGACTAGCTTTTCTGGAATACAGAAACAGCAGAAAACAGGAACTGGCACTGTGGCATCTTGTTAATAGGTTAGTCCCAGAAAATGTATAAAAATGACATGAAGTGTATACAAAACATGTAGCAATTGATATAAAACAAGCATGGAACATCAAAAATTATAGATACGTTTGAGACGTATCACCATGGTCGGAAGTGGAGCCGGACTTGGGGATGATGCAGAGAGCGCAGAGCGCGGCGGCATGTAGATGGGGTTTTTGCCTTTGTAGTTTGGGCTCGGACGCCAGGTCGGAGGAGGCTGGGCCGCTGGTGGCGGCATGGTGGCTGGCGCAGGCGAAGGAGGCGGTGGCGGTCGTGGCGTGGCAGCAAAAACCTGGGGCCGTGCAGCTTTGCGAGACTGGGAGTGATCCGCCAGTTGGAGCATCGACCGAACCTCGGCGAAGGACGGCTTGGGCCGCATCATGGGGATGAAAGAAGCCTGCTTGTCGAAGTCCTCGGAGAGCCCGACGAGGAGGACGTTGATGAGCTGCCAATCGTCAACGGGATCTCCAAGTTCCCGGAGCTCGTCAGCAATGACCTTGAGGTGCTGGCTGTAGACGCCGATGGGCGCATCTCCTTGGACGGCATTGCGAAGCTCGGTGTGAAGGCTGTTGACCCAAGCGTCGACATTGTCTTGGAAGAGTTGACGGAGAGCCAACCAGAGCTCGGCGGCGGTGGCGGCTTCACGAAACACCAGGTTGAAGATCTCGGTGGACACCCGTGTGTAGATCCATTGGATGATGGCGAGATCGTCCTTGACCCATTGCGGATCGGAGGGGCGAGGAACCGAGCCGGGGGCGACGTGGGCACGCAGATTGCAGCGGCCAAGGTGGACGTCGAAAAGATGACGCCAATGGTAGTAGTTGTGGGCAGCTAGGTCGAGGGAGATAGGTATGAACGGCGTGACATCCGCTATGGTGTCGGTGAAAGAGAAAGGAGTAGCCATTGGGGTAGTAGGAAGATAATTTGGGGTGGGAGCAAGGGTAGAGGAGGAGGATGTCGCAGCGGCGATGGCTTTGGCGATGGCGGCGGCCCGACGCTCGAAGTAGCCGGGCGGCGGCGGCGGAGGGGGGGGGGGGGGGGAGTAGGTGGTGAAGCCATGACCTAGGATCGTATATCTGATACCATGTAAACTAGAGATAGAACTCACAATTGTATTGATTTGGTGCGGTTTACATTGTTTATATAATACATCAAGAACCGACTTAGGCTAAGCTAACTTGGAGTACAAGTCTAACAAGTGTTCGTATAGGATACAACTCGTATAATCTAACAATACAGACACTCAAGAAGGGCGTGGGGGAAGCTCGTCGACCTTCTCGGGCGCATCTTCGACGACCTCATGGCCGTCAAGAACTCCGCCGACCTCCGTGTTGCTGGCGAGGACGTCCAGGCTTCTCTCCTTCTCCTCTCCTGTCCCGAAAGGTCTCGCCGAATCTGATCCTTTGCCCATCTCGCTCAACGAATCATATTTGGAACTAATTGTAGATCCTAGCTGTGGAGGTAGATGTAGGAAATTGTGTCTTGCAACATTTTATATATTTACTACATTGTCCGGAATTAAACTTCAGTCTGGAAGCATCACGGAAATAACAGGGAATTAATGATGTGGAATTGTACTTAGGAAATATACTTAAGGAAGCCGGTACGGCTATACTGGAACACTGTGTATATTAATATGCTGTAATTATACCCGGGAACAGTATAGAGAGGAATGCCAGGTTGTTCATAGGATTGGCTCTATGGATTGTTAAAACCTGCGAGTTTGATTTTGTATTCGAACTCGGCGCATGACTCACACGTGTCTGCTAGGACCTAATTGTTTAACAGTAATAGGCTCAGTTAATGACTGTTAATGATAGTGGTTGGTTTAACAAGTCACGAGTCCTATCTGAAACAGATTGAGTTATCTGGAATTTGGAGTCTATATAAAGGTCCCACCCTCTAGCCTCAATATGCATTGTGAGCGGCACCACCGATAAGGCAGATGAATAGAGGGTAGGCCGAATTAGCTCCAACCCTAATTTCTTACATTGGTATCAGAGCCGGGTGGCGCGGCCGCCGGAAATCTAGTCCGAATAAGGTCACCGCGCCGATCGAACCTCGCTCAGAACTCTGCCGTGAAGGTCGCCTCCACTCAGACCTCGTCGGCCCGTCGGCCGTCGCACGCTGTCGTTTGTAATTTGTCACCAGATGGCTCGTTCGCGAGGAAAAGGATTACTGTTCGTGTGGATCGAGGATGGAAAGAAGGATTCATGCCGCTGTTCACGTCGATCGAGGAAGGAACGCCACTTTTCTTACGTGTGGAAGTCCCCTCGGTTCCGTACTCGATCCCTGCTTGCGCGCGCTGGTCGCTCCACGCGGCCACACGCCTGCGCCGATCGCCGAATCGATCGGCTGCTGCATCACCGACCTACGTGTTGTGTGCTGCTGTTGCTGATCGGAATAAGATGAAACAGAACGCGCGTGATTGAATCGATGAAGGCAGGTGCGGCTCGTGTCGTTGCTACTGCTTCAGTTCACTTAATCGAGCGCGCACAGATCGAGGAGAGAAGCTGATCTATGGCTGCTAGAATTTGCCGCCGTGTTTTATTTTTTCTTTGTCTCCACCACACGTGCCCCGGCAGGCGCTGGAAATTTGCATGCAGCATGGAATCAAGGAATTGACATACGGAATCGGATCCAAAACTCTAGAAGGAAAAAGGATCCGCACTTACAATAGTTGGGATTGATACTGGTACTTCAATACAAGCTGTTGGTTCACTTTGGCCAGGTAATTGAAAAACCATCGATCTATCAGTAATGAGGATTGAATCTGAAATCAATCTGTCTTGCTCACTCTATTTTGTCACGTGGAGGAACTTTTCCACGGAACTTGCTGCGCTCCATATCGGTAACACTTTTCCCTCGATGGCAATAACATCATACATTGTATTTTTGAGTTATTTGGCATGCAGATTATATAGCTCTAATCACACGGTTTAGAAACAATATTGATTATTGATTATGTCATTGATATGTCTAAACCGGAAAAGCCAAAGGGAAAGGAAAACTAAGGAATTTGGACTAAGGAAAATTAACTAGTTCAGTATTTATATTGAAATATTTTTTGATTCATATGGGAGTGCACATATTACGTGGAATATTATGCGTAATCTGGAAAAGAATATGTATTTTTTTGTTGGTTTATCTTTTATTGGGCATTATATGGTTCCGGAGGAAATTGGAAAAAACTCCGAGGAAATTGAATGATTATCTTTGCCGGATGATTTTAATTGCTACGGATGACGTTGTCACCGGAATATATATTGTCTTGTTGGCATACTCTGGAATTTGTTGGAGTACTTAATTATTCTGGCGTAAAGACAAGAAGACGACATCAAGGATGTTTATATTGAAATTGCGATCACTTATTTTTGGAGGAAAATGTGAAATACTCCAATGGAAAAGGAAATCAACATTTACTCCACGGTATGTCCATTATTTTTTGCACTAAATATTTGTTTGTAACTACTTTTCCATATAGTTGGATTGTGGACTTTGTCTCTGCATCATAAATTGATGGAATAAAATGGCAAATTTAGTGATATGTGAACAATTTTCAAAGGAAATTATATGTGTGTAACTTTGGAATTGGAAATTATGCCATCAAACTCCTTTTGTGGAGGAAAATTATTATTGTTTATACATTCACCTACAATGGGAAGGAATTTATAGTTCATTATTGGAATTGGAATTATGTCATTATACTCTTTTGTGGAGGGAATGTATCATTTTATTTTGTAGGACATGAATATTCACCTACGATGAGAAGGAATTTAATTTATACTTCTCTATCGAAATTTGTTGGTTATGTATACTATGTGGAAAAGGAAGAGTGGAATTATTACTCAATGAAAATCAGTGCATTATGGAATTTAACACAATGGACTCATTTATCTTGACAATCTATTGGAAGTTGGTGTACAAACTGTACATTTTGTGAAGATCACTCCATATGGAGGAATACTTGAAATAGGAACACATGCTCTGAAATTTATTGTTGATGAAATTTACGACTTGGTCATACTCTACAAACATAATTACGCTTGTTAATTATGGAATTATAAACTTTAAGTGGGAGGACTAACAATTATGGATTTCTCTTCAATGTGACATTTGGTTTTACACTCCCATTAGAGGCTCAATTATTTTATCTCATTTATAACTTGGTCACATATCAAGGAACAAAATTAGTGGATTATTAATTATGGAATTCAAAGCTTTAGTGGGAGGATTATGATACTTTATCAACACATATTTATGGTATTTTTTGAACACTCCTACTTGAGGTGGATATATTTATTTCATGATTCAATTGATATGGTTATTAATATCTTTGACAATACAAGTCGGAAGGTTTTTGTTGTATTAACATCTCATACTGAAGTGGAAAATCAGTTCATAAAAGGATTACAAGGTTTGAAACTGATTGGTGGGGGAACTACACTTCAGGAATATTAATTGAAACTAATGTGATGAGCATGGAATTATTCACCGATGTCTGATGTCATATACTCCATGGTTGAATGGAGGAATACAACTCTTGGTTATTCACTGGATTATGAAAGCATTACATACTACTATTTGTTGAGTAAGTCATTATTTATCACAGTCACTGTTTGTATTTTGTGAACTGGAAGGAAGTATTCTATTTATATTTTGGTAGTATGAAATTGGAATCATTATTCACTACAAAGCACACCAAGATTTATTTTTAATGTTTATATTTCTAGTGGATCAAATGGTATTTCGTTTTTGATCTGGAAAAGTGAAAATTGGTGGAAAGTAGGAATATGATATTTTCTCATGAAGGGTGTGTTTATTAATAGTCACACTGAAATATATGTGTTAAACTCAAAGGAAAACACCAAGTTACACTCCCAACACTAACATGTTAGGAAAGTTGGGAGGAATTAAATTGGGCCATCATATCTTGACTACTATTGTGTGTTATTTGAGGAAGTTGCTCTATATTTTAGAGGAAAGAAAAATACTAAACTTGTTGCTAATGTTAACTATGGGTGGAAACATTGTGGGAAGAAACAAACTCAATGATGAATAATAAAAGTCTGGGAACTTGTTATTTTACCAAACAACCACATGCCTATAGGATGTTATTGGATTTATTTACAAGAAGATTAATGCAACATTCTTAGTGGAAGTTACAATTCTAAGTTTGTTGTTTAATTCTTTAACAAAGGAAATATTTATACTTTGTGGAAACTCTGGAATTTAGAGGAGGTGTTGTTGTTTAATTATTTGCACAAAGGAAATGTTATACTTTGTGGAAACTCTGGAATTTAGAGTAGTAGTTGTTGTTTAACTATTTACCCAAAGGAAGTGTTATACTTTGTGTAAACTCTGTAATTTAGAGGAGGTGGGAATAATGACAGGATTTGCTAACTGAATAGATCAATTAATTTTTTTGGAACAAGCTTCACATCAATGGAATATCATGTCATAAGGTTTTATTAATGATGGAAGATGATCATATGCAAAGGTTAGTGTGAATTATTTTGTGTTATCGTTACATGTGCTAACTATGTTCTTATTGTTTCAAAATATCACATTGATGGAAGTGAAAGCTTGGTTCGGTTCTAACTTTCATATGAAAGGTATGTTGAAGCTTCCAATCTTTTGGGAGTGGAATTACATAGAGAATGTTTTGATACTTTTTTCTATGGAAAAGTGCAAACATGTCATGTACCTTTTGATTAAGGGAATGGTACTCTGCGAGGAATTATATTTAAACTCGTGAGGAAAAAGGAAGAATAATTGTCATCCTCAGTTATTGTGGGACATTATTCGTGCGACCTGAACTTTGCCATGCCGTTGTAATTGTTGCTATTTTGATTAGCACGGAAACGATTTGCAAATTATTAGCAAACGGAATATGAATCTTATTGAAATTTTTGGAATCACATAATGGACTTGTCGCGCAATGTCAAGGAAATATGGATTACTCATTATTCATTGATGATCTCAACCTTCAACTACGTGGATATTGACGCTATTTGTGATCTTGGTGAAAGGTAATCTATTTTATGTTATGTGTTAATATTTACTTTCGTAGGTCTTTATGGTGTATAAAGGAAACATGATTTAGTACTCGTTATTTATGAAATATGAATACTTTGATGCATCAAGCATTGAAGGAAGGTCTATGGCTAAGGAATTTTCTTTGTGAACTTAAGGTCGTGGAAAGGTGCATCATAACCTGTTACTTTGTGATAATTTGACTCCAAAAGTCACAAAGGTTTATATACAACGTGAGTGCACTGAAGGAAGAAATTAACGCCTAACCATGTAATAGCATGGAAATTCACTTAGCTGAAATAAAATATTTTCAGTCAAGTGGGAGATGTAGGAAATTGTGTCTTGCAACATTTTATATATTTACTACATTGTCCGGAATTAAACTTCAGTCTGGAAGCATCACGGAAATAACAGGGAATTAATGATGTGGAATTGTACTTAAGGAAATATATACTTAAGGAAGCCGGTACGGCTATACTGGAACACAATGTATATTAATATGCTGGAATTATACCCGGGAACAGTATAGAGCGGAATGCCAGGTTGTTCATAGGATTGGCTCTGTGGGGACCCCGGATTAGGTATCCGAAATACCCGTTATGTTTCCTGCAACAATCCCATGATCAGTCTGTTGTTGCACATAACTCGAATTGGTATCACAGAACACCCATAAATACCGAATAAATTTACTTACTTGATTGAAGCCATAACTTCATCAGGTACTCGCAGCGGAAATCACCAAATCAACGTGGAGCCCAAGTCACTTGCCAACCCTACAGGCAGCTGACTGGGAAGCGCCCTAGTTCGCATTGACGTCATCGAAACCTTCTTCTTCGAACTGCTCCTCTTCAAAAATCTGGCTAAGACAATAGCCAGGGATGAAACCAATATGAGTACATTTGAATGTACTCGCAAACTACCCCCGGAATGAGCATGCACTACTCTTTTTATTGTTTAATAAAACTTCGTTTGCTTTGAAAACTCTATATCCTTGTTGAAAAGGGAAGGATATACTTTTGTTTGATAAAACTTTGTTTTGAAATCTCCATATCTTTATTGAAAAAGGAAAGAAGGCTTTTAGAACTTTTCCCATAAAATCAGTTTTTGTAAGAAGTCTCGTTTAAAACTTTTTCCCGAGAATACATCTCTGTTGAAATAGGTAAGAAGTCTCTTTTATAAACAGTTTCCCGGAAAATCACCATTTGGTTTATTTCTCCAAAACTCCTCCTTTTCCGACCATAACCCTTCATGGTCATTCAATCCCAACAACCTCATGCCGGCCTGTTGGCATAGTTGCATAAAACATTTTCCACTTTCAAATCACAAAACTCTTCACTTCCCGACCATAGCCCGTCATGGTCAATCATTCTCCAGCCACCTCATACCAGCCCGTCGGTAGAGTTGCTGAGACAACACATCTCTATTTTATTTTCAAATCTCAAAACTTTGCAAAACTTGCACATGGTCAGAGGACAGCCTCCCAACTGTCCATATCAGAGGACTCGGCTATTCGAATAGTTTTAACCCTCTGCAGAGGTAGCACGCTTTTCCCACACCCATCCGGTAACTCATCGTGTCAGCCACGTCCCGCCATACAAGGTGTATGCGAAGTTGAGTCACCGACCATAGCCTGTCCTTTGCTCATGCTAGTATAGGACCCTACCGCTACGAAACATTCCATCAACACTTAACCCAGCCCGTCGGAATCTAAGTGTGAGGACTCGTAGTTCTGCCCGGCGATTTATGGTGGAACCTTCAATCCTCTTTCTCCAATACACTCATACCAACCCTGTTGGCAGACTTCACTTAAGAGGACCCAGGTCAGGGGGTAGGTCACCAAACCATCCCCTCATGGAACGAGGTCATCCTCGTTGTTGAGGCATCCCATACTAATATGAGCAAACTATATGACTACGCCCTTTTCCCATATGTGGGTAAATGTGGTCGCACAGGTTATCGGCTGGTCGTCATAGTACAAAGACACAATGTGCATTTTTCATAAACATCTCCATTCACCATTTCTCCATTTCCACACCGACATCTCGGTATTCCACAACCACACGAGTATTTTCAAAGGAGTTTGGAGTAAACAATACTTTTCCCATCCTATAGTTTGAAAAAGAATTTCCATCTAATATCTCCGTAGAGGGTGTCAAAATAGTATACTTGTATTTTGAAAACAAAAGGGTTTTCAATTCATAACTTTAGTGGCAAACACCACATAAATAACATATGCTCTTTATAAGTAAAACATGTAAACCAAAATAGATGTATATAGATGCAAGCTCAGAGAATAGCTTGCCTGATTTCAGCATGATGTTCCTGGACTTCTCCTCATTGATCAAAGAAATAAACTCTCATCGTTCTCCGATAAATCCTTTCCAAATACCATCCCGGTAGCGTTTATCTCTAGCGTCGCAACATGAAAATAAAATAACACTCAATAAGCAAACCAAACCACAAGTGGTATACAAACAAGGAACAAACCACAACATAGCACTATTTTAATCAAGCAACAAACTAAGATCCACATTTACAAGGGCATTATACCAATCAGGAGTATAACACCATACACATGCCAAAACAAATGGGCACCAAGATATCCTCAATTAGAGGTACCTGACAAACATGTTTCCCTAAACAGGAAATACTTCAGACAAAAGTTAAGTCATCAAATAGTTTCTACTAACAAGCAAGGCTATGCACTATTAGCAAACCCATGAAATCAGTAGCCCAAACTTAGTTAAAAAGATTACCTCGCAAAATCTAAATATCAAGCAACACAAGCATAATTAACTACTTGTTGGTTGCTTCAATCACCACTGAACAACACATGTTTAACTCAATTAAGCCTAACACATGCCACTAACAGTACTAACATATTATAGCATGATAAACAACAATAACATGTAAGCACAGTACCACAACAATCATTAACAAGCAAGGCATACCTTTTAATCACACACAATATTCCCACATTTAAAATAAATAAGCATAGCAATTCTCAATTACTAGAGGCAAAGTTATATAGGAATAAAACCCTAACAAACACATGATTCACAAGAAATCCTCCTAACATGCTAGTGAAATTAGGGAAGCACATCACAACAGTGGGTTACCACCCTACACATGCTAGGAAGCACATCTATAACCATAAAGTTATAACACACAATTAATTAAAGTCCTAATAAAAATAGGCAGAAAATGCCTAAACCTTACAATTATCACCACAGTCAATCAATGACTCCTAAATTCAAACCACTTTAGGGGTATGTTCTCCCATACATATAGAAGACAACCCAATTGGATTTACTCCAAAATTCTTTTCACAAAAATCTACAAAAATCACCAAAGTGCTACTGGTGTGTTTACAAGATTGAATAGAACTTTGGTTTTAGGTTTCATTTGCATACAAGACCAACATATCTGGAAAGGTATCATCTCAACCTATCCAGAGAATTTTAGTTTGCAATTTTTGGATCTATAAAACTCTAGATATTTAATTTTTAATGCAAAACCTACTTTTTATAGGATTAAATCTAGAAGGCTCACAAATTAATATTTTTGCAAACAGCCAGTGCTGCATGATTAGGAAAACTCATAGGAACACTACAAAATTTACATCATAATATTTGCACACATAGATCTACCACAACAGATTTAAATCTACACTGCAAAATTCAACAGGAAACAAAATAGGAATTGATCTATTAAATAAAAACACGAGACGGGCCAGATCTGGCCCAATCTGGCCGAGCAACGCCGGAGCTGGCCCAGCCCGGCCCAGCACAAGCGAAGGGGTACGCAGGCTGCTTCTTCTTCCTCGACGGGCAGGGGCGACGAGGCACGGCAGGGGAGCAAGGCGGGGACGGCGCGGCGGCTCCGGTGCACCTGAGAAGAAATGGAGATGCCCGTGAGATAGCGCGCGAGGAGGGGATCTCAGGGAGACAAAATGGCGGGGAAGGGCGGTCTGTGCAGCTCGCGAGCTTGCTCGACGTTCGGCGGCCGGAGATGAAGAAGACGGCGATGTGCTGCTCGATTCACTGCCTCCCGCGACGATTCCTTGGCTAGGATGGAGAGGACGATGAGGCCGATCTTCTGGTGCTCTTCGATCTGCTCGGGGCTGCTCCAATCGCCGGCGATGCATGCGGCAACGGCGAGCTCGAGCTCGGCCATGGGGGGGGGGGAAATATCGAGAGAGAGGAAGCACGAGGGGAGCAGGCGAATGAGGGAGGGGTGAGAGAGAGCAGAGGAGCTTCGGGGGGCTCTTATCCTTCTTCGACACGGCAGGGGAACGAGAGGGGGGGGGGGGGCCTGGCGGCGAGCGACGCACGGGAGGATGACAACGGCATCGTGCGGCACTGCTGCTACAGGGAGAGACGATGCTTTTCCAGATAACCCCCTGGACTTCTGTTTCTATTTGCACTGAGGTCCTTTTCTCCTTTTTCTTTTAATTCCTTTTAGAACCAGTAGCTGTTCAGTGATTTAATTAAGGCCTTTAAACATTTTTAAAAATTATGAGAAAAATCAGGTAGCCTCCCATATACATGGAGAAGCTCCACAAAAATTGGCTTTTGAAAATAAAATGTTTTGAACCATTTTTGTTCATAGGATTTAAATAAATGATTTTTGGTAAAACTAAATTAACATTTCTTTAATATTTTAAAACAAGTGATAAAATATTGTTTTGAACTTTTGGAACTTTCTTGACAAATATGGTAACTTCAATTAAGTTATATTTTCATGGAGAAAATATTGGTTTGAAAGAAACAGAGAAATAGGGAGGAATAATTTATTAAGATCATTTATTTATCATGATCTTAATTTCCTTTTGTTAAATACTTTGAGAGTTTTGTTTAAAATTGAAAAGTATGTTTACTTGAGGAGGGAGTGAGATGGGGTTGAAATGATTATTATTTCATCTCATTCCTAGAATAAGGAAATATAATTGTTTTCATCAAATAGAGGAATAGAGATAGAGGGAAATTAAATAAGATCATTTCCCTTAATTTAGGATTTCAACTTAGGTGTGAATATTTCTAGAGGTTTGTTTTTATTCAGGTCACATACCAAATTTGTTGTCAAATGTGTCTTATTCTAGTATTAAGCACAACTGAGGAATTACCCTCACAAGCAACAAACACAACAATATCCACATCACAATCAAGTCCACACAATTCAAACCGCAAGAATTAATCACACCACCATTTACATGATTAACCATACTATCTTGTAAGAATGATCATACTTAATTATGACAAGATGATGTTTAAAACTATCTCAACTCCACCTTTGTATTTTTAAAAGGGTTTTGAGCAAGACAAAATATGTGGGGTAATATATTTCCCACCTGTGTTCTTTTTAAAATGTAATGATAATCAAAGCTTATAAAATGGGAGTTGCATACAGATGCCAAAATATCAAGTTTTAAAAGATAGATAGGAGATAGCATATAGGAACACATAGTTTTTGGAAATACTTTTACTTTCTCAAATAATGGGTATTGATTTTGGTTGTTGACAAACCAAGTATCATTTGAAATGGAGTTGGCCAAAATAAGAATGGAAAAGATACATGGAATATTTTTCTTGTCATGACATGATCACCAAGTTAAATATATTTTTATATTGGTTGTGTCTTACTTTTACTAGTCAAACAATTTAAACAACAAGTCACACTAGGTTCAACATAGCAACAGGAAGGAAAACACAATCATCAGTGAAACATTTCAAAAAGTTTTTGTTGGTTCTGAATTTTGGGTCCTGTAAAACTAAGTTTTTCTTAGTTCCAAAATTTGGGATGTTACAGGCTCTATGGATTGTTAAAGCCTGCGAGTTTGATTTTGTATTCGAACTCGGCGCATGACTCACACGTGTGTGCTAGGACCTAATTGTTTAACAGTAATATGCTCAGTTAATGACTGTTAATGATAGTGGTTGGTTTAACAAGTCACGAGTCCTATCTGGAAACAGATAGAGTTATCTGAAATTTGGAGTCTATATAAAGGTCCCACCCTCTAGCCTCAATATTGCATTGTGAGCGGCACCACCGATAAGGCAGATGAATAGAGGGTAGGCCGAATTAGTTCCAACCCTAATTTCTTACGGTAGATACTGGTCGTGCACCAGATTAGAGTGTAGAGGCTGTTATATCTGTCGTTTCATATGCTACGATGCATCAGCCCGAGAAGGTAAAATTTCAGCTAAGGCTGAGGCAGAGCAAGCCTATATATGAAGCTTTCAACGCCATCATAAATTCTGGCTTAGTGGGAAGATCGTTTTCCATAATTTTCTTGTGTCAATACCATGACTTGCTTAGATGCATGCCCAGCCGAGACTTGTTTCCATGCAACATGTAAAGAGAACATAGGCATTGTTTCCAATTACCATGACCACAATATATTCAGTAATACGGATATACATTCAAGCTTCTATTTCTGCAGTATATATGTTTTATCCTCATACACTTTTCATCTTTGATGTTTCAGTATGGAATTCAGTCAGGCTGCGCTATTGTTCAAGGAAGCAAGAGAAAAGGAGAAGGGTTGTAGAGAATCACCAAGTAACTCCTTTGAACTCATTTTGGTCGTGCACATACGAACATGTCACTGTGTTAGTTATGTTCTCTGTTATCTAGCCCTGTGTTGAGCATCTTTGTGTCGATAAACAATTGTCTACTCAGTCTAGAACATTACTGCAGCTTGTTAATACTTGTCAAATATGGCTATGTGTTATACTTCTTTCGACATTAGATTAAAGGGCTATTTTTTTTACAGAAAACAAACTCATACAAGGGAATCCATGGAGATGAAACAAACTCATAATTTGGTTATTAACTAGAAATGCCTACTTTCTTCAGTCTAATTTCATACCAACATTGTTATACCAGAGACATGTGATCAAGACCTATAGTATCTATTTTCATACCAATACCAGAAATGCCAACTTTCTTCAGTCTCTTTTATCGACATTCTAATTGTAATTTAATTAGGGACATGTGGTCAAGACCTATAGGTACAGATAGCATTGTAAAATACTGAGCATGCTCAAAGTCCACACTTGTATCACATAAAAAGTTGAAATTAACTTTGGTAAACTTGATGATCTCTTGGATTTATAGGTGGCTGTTACAAACTGAACCAATAACCCCTGCATTCTTTTCTTTGGAATTAACTTTGCTAAATGTGATGCCGTTCTGGACTTATCGTTACCTTGCCTGTTATAGCTGATTGTAAATTAAACAACACTTAGATGATTTTCCTAAAGTGTGTAGTGATTAATGACCATGGGAAAATTCGAAGAAAATGTGTTCTTGTTTTTGTTGTTTCTTACAGTGCCACAGAGGCAAGTGTGCAGAAACTTACGGATACCATGGTACTGTCACTCTCGCTAATTCTGGATGTTTTCTTCTTCAGCATGTAGACCAGTCCGTCGGCGCTCCCGACCTCCCAACCAGGCCTCTCTTACATCGCCAACAACCAGCGGCCAACAAAGACTCCCGGCGGCCGGTGAAGCTAGAGGCTAGAGCGGAGTGGTGGATATGTGGCTTAGTGTTGCATCAGTGACATCCTCTGCTTCAACTTGCAGGTTGAAACCTTCCTCCTCACTGGTTTGCTTTGGTCAGTAGAACAAACTACACTGCATGTGCTTGTGCAAATCCCACGGAGAGCCTACAGTTGCAAGAGTTGCATGTTTTGGGCCAGCAATCCCACGGTCATGCCTTTTTTTTGTAGTGTTTATCCCTAACTTCAGGTTTAGTGCTTGCGGGCTGCTTGCTACATACACCAGGATGCTATAACTATACTTATTAGGATTCTGTAATTTTCCACAGGACTCTGTTGTCTAAGTAAGTGCCTTGGTGTTTTCTTGCATTTTGTGAAATCTCATTACAGAATAACATAGAATCCAAATCTCAACAACTAGGATTACTTCTTCAGTGAAACCCTTTTATGGACAACATATAACTAATCGTAATAACTTCAATAGTTAATGTTGTTATCTTTCATAGACAAATAAGTTTGCTAATTGTCATTGTGGAGATCATGTTATTAGAAGGTTCGGTGGAAGTATAGCCCTTATCTTGGAAGGATTACTATCCCTTCAAGCTCTGCTTTTCTGCTCTTGCCCCTGATGATTCTTGGGGTGTTGTTGTTGCACAACTGGCCTGAGTTGGGTCTTGTCTATTTAGCTGCATGTTTTAGCTCACTGCTTGCTTTTGCCATGGGATCTTACTACACATTGGGTGTTAAATTGTGATTTTCTCTTCCTAGGCTTATATCTTTTTCATGAATTTCAGTTATGTACTTGGGCAGAACTGCCACATAATACCTATGGTACGATAGCACAAAAGGATTACATCATATAATTGCCATTGTCACAACACGTAATATTTTTTTTATCCTTTTATTTAATTGACAACAAAGTAGAGTCAGTATTTACATTTTTTTCTTCATGCAGGTGTAATAGCTCTTCTGATCTTCCTTCTGAATGTAATTACACCTAGGACGAAGTCATATGAGATGATTGCTGATATAGAGACAACCCTGTACATGTATGCAAGATTGTAGTGTTTACAAACTGAAATGCCTCAGGGCATGTGAGCTATGGAAGCATGAAGCCAAACGTTTAGCCCCCCCTAAGATGCGATGAAAGGACAAAGAGGAATTAAGCAGCTACCTTCTTGGTGGCCTTGCAAGTGAAAACAAGTTATGTGGTTGTATTGTCACTGCTTAGAAGTGACATTGTATCTCGCGCAATGAAATTATTTTTTGGTAGATTATTTTGGTCTTGGACTATGTGCCATCTTGAGAACAAATCTCTGAGAAGATTCTGACTGTTGTACAGGAATGGTTCATCATTCCTGTTCCAGGATATCTTTAATCTCCTTGTGGTCTTGGACTATGCATGCAATTGGGGTGCACCTGACCGGATAGGAGGGGCACCCCAGCCTCTATAATATATAAATTTGAGGCAGTTTACTCAAAATGACTCAAATTATCAACTATTGGGGCAGTTTACTCAATGTGCCACAATAGTTCTTAGACTTTTGGGGGCAATTTGGCCAAGTGCCTCTAAAGGTCATGTCTATTGGGGCACTTTGCCAAAGTGCCTCTAAATGACATATCTATTGGGGCACTTTGTAAGGTGCCTCTAAATGTCATATCTATTGGGGCACTTCGTCAAAGTGCCTCTAAATGTTATATCTATTAGGGGCACTTCGTCAAATTGTCCCTAATAAAATATTTTGGGGCATTTTGAATAGTGCCCCAAGCAAACTGCCCCAAAATGTCTACCGTGACCTAGTGCTGGGGAAGCACCGGCGGCTTCCGGAGGAACTCGAATCGCGACAAACCATATGAGGAGGATTCGTACTGGGCGGCACTGGAGATCGATATGGTGCGGCGACGACCTACCGGAGCGGAGCAAGACGATGACGAATTGGTTGAATTCGGGTGCCACAGGTTAATTCATTTTACAAGGCGACTAACGCGATCAAGGAAAAGTTACTGGACACAGGACACGGCGTAGGACGTAGGCCGTAGGGTCTATGCAAGGTCTATGGGGAGTGGAAGTAGCGGGTGCCGACGGCGGCGTGAACCGAATGCCATTCGCGTTCTCTGCAGACAAGGCAAGGCAGCAAATAAAACTTGGTGGGTAGGACGGCCGTCGTAAGGAGATTGCAACGCGTCAGAAAAGGAGATAGCCAGAAGGACGTTGGCGGCCGTATTTGGAGAAATGGTGGCGGTCGTGATTCGGTTGGAGGACAATTTTGTCGTTGTTAGAGCACGAATGGCCGCACAGACAGTACGATGGGTATTTTAGAGGCTTGGATATCAGTCCGTTACTCCGTATGTGTATTTTAGACGATCTTTGGGTGGTAAAAAACGGCGCGTCGATCTGCGCAGGAGCATGACGCGGGCGGATAGCTGTGGTACAACGCCGCGCTGTACTCCATGGCTCGACAAGATGACTCATCGAAGGAACACGCGCCACAAGCAAAGCAGGGTTCATCTTGATCGATTCTTGCTACGGAGTAGCTAGCTTCACGTACCATACGATGCAAACGGACAGAATACATTAGCGGCAGCAGGCTGTTGGGAACGACCGTGTGGATCAGTGGGTGTACGTGGACGCGTCCTACGCTGGCGCCGCGTGCGTGTACCCAGAGATCGCCCACCTCATGGCCGGCATGAACTGCTCCGGTAAGAACCCCACAAATGGTTGCTGACATAGTAATCTGTACACAATAATAATTTACGGGGCTTTATGCATAAAAACTGGCTGCCATGGACGTCTCGTGAGCAGCGTGTGACCCATTTTGGTCGAAAACCGTCGATCAGACCGGAAAGTGACCACGAGTGCACAAATTAACTTGGCAAGTTGAGTGACCTGTTTTCTGTTTTGCAAGTTGAGTGACCTATCTGCACACAAGCGACAAGTTGAGAGACCACCAGTACCATTAACTCGGAAACAGAGGGTTGCTTGCACATGTAAAGTACTATATATACGATGCTTCAAAGCTGATCGTGTAAGATGAACCATATTCCTGGGTGTTCTTTGCAACGTTTTAGGATGAGTCTTCCTTTACGTACCTACTATCATTGTGCGTAAGCTAGCGCTCAAACAACCAGTCTTCAACACAGGCAAATGTATTATTATGGGCAAGGATATGGCGGGGCCATAGTAGATGGCAAAGGATGTGCTCAATCAAGTCCTCATTTGAAGGATCGGCACATGGAACCCGCCAATCTATACACATTTGTTCATCCAGAGGTTGCTCCATGATGACCTTACCTGGTGGAATGTAAGAATGTAACAGGAGAAACAAACGGGGCGTCAACAGCCAGCGGGCACTGATCATCCTCGGTGGTTCAGTGAAACTGAATGTCCATGTGTTAGTGAGGAGAGATGATGCCGCTGGTTCAGTTGGCGCCATGCACATTTCCTACAGGAGAGTTCTTGTGTGCGTCTACGGTGACCTTCACCGGGCACTCGGATCCGGCGACACTTGGTGTGTCATGAAGCATTGGCACTGGCGCTGGATCATGGGTCAGCGCGGCCTGAATATTGCAAGTGCCTGCTTTGAGGTGATGACCAACTTTGATCGGCCGACGTCCTTTCCATGGGTCGTAGTCGTACAGTGCTTTCCTGAAGGAGATCAAATGGAGGAAGACAAGCCAGTGTCCTGGTGGCCTTCAAATATGAGAACAGAAGCTCGAACATGGAAGCTAGACTGCTAGAGCCCGGTGAATACAGACAAAACTATATTTGAAACAATACCAGAAAAGGGGCTCGCCTCGTCCATCTCCGGGCCAATGCGATGCGTAGAAAACATTTTGTCCACCATTTACGTCACGTCCATGGTTGGGCTACCTCTCACAAAGACAAGAGTGACGTCGTGCAACACCACTTCTCCAGCATGATGTGCAAAGGCCCTCGCAGCGAGCACAGTTTAATTGGGAAGCCATCAACTTCAACGTTTGTGATCTTAGCTCCCTTGGCGATGCTTTTCTAGATAGTGAGATAAAGATGGCGAGTGATCAACTCCCATGTGATAAGGCTCCCGGTCCCGACGGTTTCACCACTGCATTTTTTATAAGTTGTTAGAACATCATGCATGTCGACATACTCAAAGCCACCAACACAATGTCGAACTTACACTCAGCTAACCTTAATTGGTTGAACTCCGCAAATAGTGTTCTCCTTCCGAAAAAAGATGAGGGTGAGGGCATCACGGGATTTAGATCCATTAGCCTCATCCATGCCTTTGCCAAAATTATTACCAAAGTAGAATGGACTTGTCTAAGCTAGATGATAAACGCGATGGATGGAATTGTCTAAGCTAGATGATAAACGCGATGTTACACGTAAGAAAATAATTAAATTATATGTCTACCTAGTAGAATCCACACCATTTTCAGTTCGTTGGTTATTGCTATAAGTGATCTATTGAAATATATTGGCATACACAAATTTCAACTTACTAATGAGACCATCTAACTTATAAGACACATTTTACCCAGAAAGTTTCAGTAAAGAAACATGATAATAATTTATTTCAAGATTTTTCAGTAAATATGGTTACGAAGTTATATACTAGCAAACACTATTAAGATATTTGTGAGGTCCTAACTTTAGTATTTATTTTGAATAAGTGTAAACTATATAGTTTATACTATTATTGAAACATAATTTCAAAACAAAATTTTGTTGTAAACTACAAGTTAACTTTAGCACAATCGAATTTGTTTACATATATTCATTACAATTGTATTAAAAAAGGAGTATTGCAACAAAATATAGCATCATTACTATTTGGTTAATATTCCAAATAAAAAAATATAGTCGTTAATAATATAGTATGCAAAAATAATTTCAAAAAAGTTTAAATTTTAGTACAGATTATAATATTTAGTTAGCCCTAAACATAATTTGTGCTTGGACCGGTGGTCGCCGTGATCTTGTTCTCCGTGTTGGTTTGCTCCGAGGAACCGACGCCAATGTCACGACACACGACGATGCGCTCTCTTGTCGGCATAGTCTGCAACAGAGCCGATGAGTTGCACGCCGACAAAGTCTCGTTGTAGACCAGCTTCTTCCGAAATCCAAGCACTTACGGGGAACCCTACGACCCTGACTATGGTAGTTGTGCCGTCGTAGCACATGATGCCAACGAACATCCGCCGATCAACCGTGCCAGCCCCGACGGTGAGTCGCCAGATGGCGCCGTTGTGCAAAGTGTTGAGGCACTCCATGCCATGGTTCTCCGCTTAACCGGACACGATGATGTCGCGCTCCATGGCGGGAAACGAGGCAACAACTACGTAGGGGCGGAGCGTAGTGGAGACCATCCAGGGTTCCGGCCCATCCTTCTCTTGAAAAATCATATACTATGTAGGCATTCCACTATAAGAAATATGCTGATATATGATCCTCAATTTTGGTTATCTAGAAGGTCGCTATTTTTAATTGATGACTAGTTGTGACTACAAACCGATAGTCAAAGCGAAGCGACTTAAACGATCACTAACGACCAAATCAGAGGGTCATAACTATAATTTGTGACCAAATTTTTTGATCATTGGCTATCTGACCTGACCACGTCAGATTCTACATGGACAATCCTACGTGACAAAATAATGAAAAAAATCAGAAGGTGATAGATCATAATTAGCCTAGTGCACGAACGGTCATCCATATGGACCGAGCCCGACAATTCGGCCCATTTTAGGGTTTTTATATAATTTCTGGTCGACTTAATGGTCTATGTTCAACTATTCGGCCTTCTCCTTTGTTGGGACTTGGCCTTTTACAGTCTAGTTCTTGTATGAATCTTGGCCATTTTACAGTCCGGTATTTACTTTATATTTTCCAAAAAGAAATGAAACAATTCCAATGTTGGTTGGGCCATGGCCTTTGTACAATCCAATATTGTTTGGGCCAAGGCCTCTTTAGGTTCAATTGTATTTATAACCAGTATTCTTTGCTCAAAAGAAAGTACATCCAATATATAAATCAGTAAAAATTAATGTGCTTCTTTTGCACATCACAATAATAATATTATACAAAACTTCATCTCACATGTTTCCAGCACATAACTTCATCTTACAGAACAGTATACAAAACATCATGTATCAATAACTTATCTCCAAGTTTCGCAACACATAACAGTATACACCACTTTATCTTGCAATATTAAAAAAAAATATCTCGCAGGTTCACACACATGACTTATCTTACGGGTCCAGCAACAACAAAAAAGATCACCATCACAGCTCCTAATCAATAAATGATGCAAACAATCTGCACATCCAAATATCCAATGATCCAAAGACAAAAAACAACATGTCAAAGAGACACAAGCAGAAAATAGCCACTTAGATCAAGTAGACCTGATGTACGGATAATAATCTAAAGGGACCGTCTAGGCCTCAGTTGCCTGAGAACTAACCAGTTCTCAGTTGATCCGTAGGGCGATCATTTTTCCAAGCCCATGCGTTAGCAAATGTGTGTTTGCCTTCGAGGCACGAACTGATAACGTACTCCTTTACGTACGTGGATGATGGGCCTCTGTCTTCGGCTTGCTAGCTGCTGCTTGTTTTTGCCAACTTATTTTGTTGGCTATGTTGCAGGGCCTGCTGTCGTGGGTCTTTCTTTCCGGTAATGCCGACTAGATATAATGACCATGAGACATGATATGTAACACTAATAAAAAGATGATGCTCTCTTATAAAAAAAGTTTAGAATTATTAAAAATATTAGGTGCAACTAACTTGCAACTGGTCATGGCAAAAAACAACAGTTTCGACTAGCTTGCAACTGGTGATGGCAAAAAACACCAGTTGCGACTAGCTTGCAACTAGTCATGGTAAAACAAACCAGTTGCGAGTAGCTTGCAACCGGTCATGGAAAAAAAAACACCAGTTGCGAGTATCTTGCGACTGGTCATGGCAAAAAGAACACCTGTTGCGACTAGGTTGTAAATGGTCATTGCAAAAAAAAAATACCAGTTGCGACTATCTTGCAAAATTTGGTCATGGGAAAAACACACTAGTTGGAGTATCTAACACTGGTCGTGGCAGAAACCCACCGGTTGCAACTAACTTGCAACTGGTCATGGAAAAACACCACTTTCAACTGGTCATTGCAAAACAAAGGGAGAAAAACACCAGTTTCAACTAGGTTGCAACTAGTGAAAGTACAAGGATTCGCCTAGAGGGGGGGTGAGGCGATTAAAACTTTTCCGGTTTAGTCTTGATAATTGCGGAATAAAACTATGTGTTTAAATTAACAAGCCAACAATCTAAATAAACTAGGCTCACCTATGTGCACCAACAACTTATGCTAAGCAATACAAGCAACAAGGTGATAGCAATATAGAATACTTCAAGCACGAAGGCTATCACCATGTAAAGTGCATAAGTAAAAAGCTCGGATATAGAAATAACCGAGGCACGCGGAGACGAGGATGTATTCCCGAGTTACTCCTTGTTAAGGGAGTACGTCTCGTTGGAGAGGTGTGAACCAACACAATGGTTCAACAACCACAAAGGTTTCACCTTCTTCTCCGATGAACCGCACCACAAAGGTTTGGTTCACCTTCCACTATCGGAATCCTTCGAGGCAGAAATCCGGAGCCTTTCAACAACGATCCGGGGCACAACCCACAACGGGATCGGGGGCTCCCGAACAGCTACAAGTGACCACACAATGGTCTCAACCACCACACGGGCGTCTAGGGTCCAAAGACCCAAGAGTAACAAGTTCACAAGCTTTCAACTTCCACAAATCCTCGTGGAGAGTACAAACAGATGCAACGAAGCAATGGCAAGAGCACAAGGCTCAAATCCTTCACTCTCGAATCCCACCACAAGCAACTAATGCTTATGGGGGAGAAGAGAGGAAGAACAACGAAGAACACAACAAATAGAACTTCAAGATCAAGATCTACTAGGTTCCCCTCACTTAGAGGAGGAATGGATTGGATGAATATTTAGATCTAGATCTCCTCTCAATTTCCCTCAAAGATATGCAAGAATCATGGAAGGGAATGAGAGGAAGGCAAGCTTTTTCCAAAGATCAACAATGGAGGAGAGAGGGGAGAAAAACTTGCTCAAGAGATGTGTCAAACAATGGGGAAGGAAAACCCTTTAAATAGTTCACTGAAAAATATGGCCGTTGGGGCGAATTTTGGCCAGGGAGCTGGACCGGCCTGGCAGCCGGCCTAGGCCGGGCAGGCAGCCGGACCATGCCCTGAGCCAACCGGCCTGGCAGCCGGCACAGGCCGGCCCAGCGACCGGCAGGCCAGCCGAGCCGCCCGGCCCAGCAGCCGGCACAGGCCGGCTCAGCGGCCGGCAGGCCAGCCGAGCCGCCCGGCCCAGCAGCCGGCCAAGGCCGGCCCAGCGACCGGCAACCCAGAAAAATACTTCCTAAAAATCATATCTTTTTAAATAAAAATCCAAATGCGATGAAACCAACTTTGTTGGAAATATTAAGGGTCACAAATATGGAGGAGATATCACACATGGGAGGTGTGGATCATATCTCGAGGAGGACCGGTAATATTTCCAACACCGAGAACGCAACAAGTTTTCCATCCGGACTCCATTTTCAATGATTTTGGGCTTACTCCGAAGATAATCACAAGCACTACAAGATCATGCATATACACATCATAGTCCATCATGTGAGAAGGATAACACAAGAGGAGAGATTGACCTCTCTACAAGAGACGAATCGGTAAAACCTCCAACATCAAAAACACCACAAGATATCCAAATGAAATCCGTTTTTGATGAACTAGAGCTTGGTATGGAGATGAACACAAGATCTAACTTCTCACATGAATAAAAGCCAAATACGAACCAAGAAAGATGATATGCCAAATATGCAAAGGTTTGAGCTCTCCACAAAGGTGCGATCAAGTTACTCAATTGAGAGCCCCTCTTGATAGTACGTCGTCTATCCTGTAACCCGGTCTCCCACTAACACCACGAGACCGGTAAAATAGAAAACCTATCAAGATCATACCTTTGCCTTGCGCATTCCACTTGAGCTCGATGATGACAATCTTGACTCTCTCAAGTTGGAACACCTTTCTTGATTGTGCTTGCTAGCACATGCATGATGAATACTTCTCCAAATACTCCCCCATACACCATTATGGGAGAGCCTTGCTAAACTCCGTCTTCATGAATCCACTTGCACTTCATCTTCTTATCTTGATATAGATGATGGCTTGGAGATAAACATGAAGTTCACTCAATCTTCTTTTCCAAGCCATGCTTGCAATAAGCTCAACTCTTCACATGACCATTCTTCATATAAACCCTTGGATGGAACCTTGGTCATCATGAAATCTTCTAGAGTTCAACACATGAACTCCAATCTTTTCCTATGGACAAGATCTACAAAAATATCTCAAATCAAACATTAGTCCATAAGGATTGTCATTAATTACCAAAACCACGCATGGGGCAACACATGCCCTTTCAACTAGTCATTGCAAACAAAAATACCAGTTGCGACTATGTTGCAACTGGTCATGGCAAAAAAAAAGTTACGTCTAGATTGCAACTGGCCATGGCAAAAAAAGAAACACCGGTTGCGGCTAGGTTGCAACTGGTCATGGCAAAAAACACCAGTTACGACTAGGTTGTAACTGGTCATGGCAAAAAGAAACACCAGTTTTGACTAGCCATAGCACATACTAGTTGCGAGTAGGTTGTAGCTGGTCATAGCAAAAAAAAAAAAGAGTTGCGAGTATCTTGCAAACTGGTCATGGCAAAAAAACCAGTTGCGACTAGCCATAACACACACCAGTTGCGAGTAGCTTGTAACTGGTTTTCCCCACAAACTAACATCACCATCCGGCATCAAGTTCAAAACATCCACAAATTTTCTAGGGTATTTTCTGTGAATTCGCAGCAATAAAGTACAATCAGTAAAACAATAACATAATTATGTCCCATCTATTATATTCAGCACAGGAGCCGCGAAAAACACACCATTTTTTTTTATCAAATCCAAAAAAACATAAGAGAAAAGATCTCTCTAATACCATAAGCATGTGACATTGCAAAAAAACATCAGCTGCAAAAAAAGGAGTTGCTAGTAAAAAATATAGTGTTCAAAAAAACTCCGCCTCACTCTAGTCATGCGGGCGACATCGGGAAAAAAAACAACCGACCAAGCCCAAAACAAAGCGCACACAAAAAAGCCCGCACAAATGCCCACAACGCGGACAAAAAAACTTCACATCATGCAGGCCACACAGCTAAACGGACCACGAATCAGCCCGTAGACATGCACGCACAAAAAAAAAAAACACACGCATCTTGACACAGAAAGATCCGACGGCCAGAAACGTGGCTGAGAACTCACGAGTTTTCAGGCAACTGAGAACTGGCAATTCCGTAGATACATAGATTATTTCTCAAATTGAGCGAAAAAAGACATAGGATGTCGGAGAATAGGCATTCAAACATGGGTCCATATGCCCCTTTTTCACAAAACATTTTCTTAATGTTTAAAAATTCAGAAAAAGTAGCGTGCATACATCTGCAGATTCTATGTGTGCATAGAAATTTCGCGGATAAACGACTTTTTATTTGGCCTGTGTAGGAAAGACAAAAATATGTCTAATGATTTTTGTTTGTAGGACCGATTTTTGTTTTTTTGCGGAAGCAAGGTAAAAAGAAAAAAATCAGCTGACCATAACTAGTTAAGGTCATCTATGTGCGTCGTTTGAGCTGAGCAGGCAAGAAGCATACGCCATGCGAAGGGCCGAGCCAGACCTTCAAAGGTGCTCGGTGCGAGTTCGTCCCGTGCAATGCGGCCTGCGTCTTTTTTTTTTGCGAATTTCTGCTTGTGTCTCTTAGGTCAGCGCGGCCTGAGTATTGCAAGTGACTGCTTTGAGGTGATGAACAACTTTGATTGGCCGACGCGGCGACGCCCTTCCATGGGTCGTAGTCGTACAGTGCTTTCTTGAAGGAGATCAAATGGAGGAAGACAATTAGACAAGCCAGTGTTGGGAAACCCTAGCCGCCTCCGGGTCGCTCCCAGGCGACTCCGAGGCGACCCCCGCGCCGCCACCACAGAACCTACCAGCGCCTCGCCCCCAGCCCTCGTCGCCGCCGGAGGAGGCCGTTTCACGGCTGACGGTGGCGGCGGGGGCTCTCCTCCGTTCGTCCCCCCCCCCCCCCCCAAATCCAAAGCTGCAAAACCAAATCCCCCCCCCCCCCCCCCCCCTTTTCGACCGACCGCCGATGCAGCTCCAGATCCGCCCTGCGCGGGCGCGCCTCTGCCTTCTGGCCTCCACCTCGACGGCGCCAGGCGGTGCACCACATCGGAGATCCCTGCTCCGCTACGGAGGCTCGCCTGCGCGTGGCTCGGCCGCCATGGCCTCGCGCAGACGTATGCGTGCGCCGACGCGCCGAAGGGCGTGGCCGGCGGTGGAGGACCATCCTCGCGTGCCTCGGCCACCATGGACTCGCCGCCGCCCCCGGCCGGCCGGCGGTGCTCTCTGCAGGGCAAGGTACAGCCGCGCCGGCGCCGCTCCGTTGCGGCTCATGGACATCGAGTCCATGGACTCGTGGCTCCGCCAACTCTGCACCTGCGCCGACGACTCTCAGCTCATCCCTGCCTCGGTCCCAGCTGCTACTCCCAGCTCTGCAACGACGACGCGCAGCCGTGGACGCCACGGGTCCAGCTGCAGCTCCACTCCGGCGCGTGCTCCTTCGCCTCGACGCCCCTGCTGCGGACTACTGCTCCAGCCCCTCAGGTTCGCACCCAGACGGTCCGGCCGGCTGCCTCTGGCCTGGCCTGGATTGTTGTTCGGTTTCTACCGGTGCTGCCGGTGGTGCTTTAGCAGCGTGCTCAGGGAGAAATCCCCTCTTGGACCTCATGTCCGAGACAACCACGGCGGCGCTGATGGCGTCGTTGACCTTCATGGAGGCGTGGTTGTGAAGCTGCTCCGCACTCCGGTCTGGTTTTTGCGTCTCTGCGGTAAGCGCAAGACCCTTTCTCTTCATGGTGTGTGGACATAGCTCAGGGCGAAAGCTCAGCGATGACGGTGCCTTTCGGCGTCGTTCCCCTTCCTGAAGGCGTCGCATGTGAGTTCTTGTCCTTGCCATTGATGCGGGTCTTCGCGCACTCCCGCTCTTGTTCTGCTGTGAAAGATCCCGCGCCAGACTACCCTTGTGCTGCTCTACATGCTGTGCTTGCTCAAGATCCTCCCATGGCCGGTACTGTGTTGAGGAAGCTTCGGCTTTTGGTGTCGTCTAGGCTCAACTTTGCTCAATGACGACGCAATGTGGCCTCCCCATGCTGTTAATCGTCTCGACCTCCCGTGGCGGAGCTCCCAGTCAAGGTTCGTGCTCAGTGCTAGGCTTGGCACTCGTTGATCGGGTTTGCTCCTCAGTTGTGCCTGGGTTTCGACACGCACGCAGGTTTGGCGCGCTAGGCTGTTTGCTGAGTCTTGGTATTGTGATCCTCGACATCACCCCTCATCTACTTGTGCCTCTCATGGCGATGGACTTTCAGCCGGCTAGCTTTCTTAGATAATGGGCTCATGTTTTTTCTTTCTGCAGTAGGTATGAACATCAGATGGCCGCCTCTCGCTGGCGAGACCCATCTTTCCCTCTGTAATTTCTTATGTATCCTGACCGATGTCAACCCACTGGGGTGGACAGGAGCCTGGTCTTGTAACCGATCTTTGAAGTAATAATATTCAGGTGGGGATTCTCTCCCCCCCCCCCCCCCCGGTGACCGCTTCAAAAAAAAACAAGCCAGTGTCCAGCTGGTGGCCTTCAAACATGAGAACATGAGAACATTTGAAACAATACCAGAAAAGGGGCTCGTCTCGTCCATCTCCGGGCCAATGCGATAGGTAGAAAAAAAATTGTCCACCGTTTACGTCACGGCCATGGTTGGGCTACCTCTCACAAAGACAAGAGTGACGTCGTGCAACACCACTTCTCCGGCATGATGTGCAAAGGCCCACGCAGCGAGCACAATTTTAGTTGGGAAGCCATCAACTTCAACGCTTGTGATCTTAGCTCCCTTGGCGATGCTTTTCTAGATAGTGAGATAAAGATGGCGAGTGATCAACTCCCAGGTGATAAGGCTCCTGGTCCCGATGGTTTCACCGCCGCATTTTTTATAAGTTGTTAGAACATCATTCATATCGACTTCCTCAAAGCCACCAACGCAATGTCGAACTTACTCTCGGCTAACCTTAATTGGTTGAACTCTGCAAATATTGTTCTCCTTCCGGAAAAGATGAGGCCGATCGAGGGCATCACGGGATTTAGATCCATTAGCCTCATCCATGCCTTCGCTAAAATTCTTACCAAAGTGACGGCCAACTGTCTTGCGCCGTTTATGAACACTCTCACTTCTCGCACCCAAAGTGCCTTCATCAGAATACGAAGCATTCATGACAACTTCATGTTCGTTCGGTGGCTTGCTAGTCGTCTCCACCGTACCAACACGCCCTCCCTCCTTTTGAAACTAGATATTAAGAAGGCTTTTTACTCGGTGCCTTCGACACATGACAGACCAATATGATGTACCACATAAATAGTATAAAATCTAATCTTAGTTTACATTAACAATTGCGCACACGACGGACCAATATGATGTACCACATAAGAACAAACCAATTAAATCAGCGTTGATAAGTTTAACTTGGATGTTAGTCTCCCTTGTGAATACCTTACACATGATATATTTAATGTTATAATTAATGTCTTGCTTGATTATTTTCATTTTTTAATTTCATGCATAACTTTTTGTTTGAAAAACTAACATAATCAATTGTATACAGAGACACATTGCAGTTAGCATAAACACTAATACTAATTGAATTTTGTGTGGGCAATAGTAGAACCCGTAATATTCTATGTTTGTCGGTGATTACTTAAGTAGTAATCATCATCATATTATCAACTTATTACTAAATCCACGATAATGTGTAAGATATATTTGACCAAGTAAAAAATGATCATGTCAATCGTTCAATTTATATTCAAAAGTTTCTATATATTTTCTTGCATAACTATACACCACGCACCTCTGTTAAGATATATGTTAGGTTTTATGCCTTGGAATATCTCCCAAAATATTTAATAATACTACAAATAGATAAGAACATCCAAACAATAATATCCATATGCACGATATAATTCATAAATTTTAAGAATATCAAGGAGCCGTGTGTTCCTTTTTTCACATTTAATATGATTTTTTTATCTTGTTAAGGATAATATCTCACAAAGGATTAAATTTTTGCATAACTAAAAAAATATTTGCAACGATAAAAATTACAATATAGTGAAAAACAGTTTTAAAAATTTGTATGGTTAACAATGCTAACTAAGCATACAACATATATTTGTTAAAACCTTAATATGGTAGAAAAACTACAAAAAAAGTATATTAATTTAGTGTATTTATATTTATGTAACTCGCCCCGGGTCGAAAAAATAATTGGAACGGTCATTTATGTAAGAGGCGTGACCCGACTTGTATAGGAAAATAAAGTAGAATCCCGCACGGGAATGTAAGAGGCGTGACCCGACTTGTATAGGAAAATAAAGTAGAATCCCGCACGGGAATTCATAGTGCAAACACACAAACTCACAACACCAAGAAAGAGGCAGGTTCTTACGAACAACTTCAGCTTCCGCCCAAGGCGAGCCTGACCTTTAGGCTGGGTGTTGTCCGATTCAACGCCCTTCGCCAAAGTCTCTTCCTTATATAACAAAGGTCGTCTAAAAACTTCAGACATGAACACAAAATTAAATGTTAACAGATAACAAAAGTCGGGACCGATTGTCGGAATGGAACCACATCGTCAATACCCATCATTTTCGTTTAGAGTTTATTTTAAATCAGCATTGATTAGAGTGAAGGGGGTCAATTCTGGTCCATGAGGTCACACATGCATCCAAACGCCATGATTTTGGTGGATCTGATCTGACTGCTGCCAAACACGTCCTAAATACTAGCGAAGAGTTGGCTGGGAGAAACTGGACTGCAGTATTTTGACTGTCACGGGATGGTGGTACCAGACATGAATTTAACTCTCACCAGCGTACTGAGTCATGCAGAAGAGCCCAGAAGTTGTGATGAGGTCCTAATTAATATAGCTCACATGCACGACTTTGTCGTGGTGAGACTAATGGATCATAGGCTGAATACACTGCTTATGCAGCACGGGAGCGGCTCAACCAGGAGCTGCAAACAAGATGTCTGCTATACAATGAATTAATACAGTTGGACACATGATCCAAACAGTAGCACACTAATACAATAAAAGGAAGTTTATCAATAAAGATACAAGTGCTGATCAAACTAACACTACCAAACTACCTACATGATCAGGCACTACCTACACGTCACTGGTAGGCATTCTCTATTAGTGGCAGGAGCATGTGTTGTAGTTGGCTATTAAGGATGACTCCAACGGGCCGACGCAAACGGACGCGTGGTTTTTCCATTTGGATCGGTAAACGGACGCGTGTTCGGCCCATGTCCGCCCCTTTCTGGTCACTGCACCAAACGGGCCGACGCATTGTGTCCGCCCGGCTAGGGTTTTGATCATTTTTTTTCCATACTAGGGTTTTGATCTTTTGATCTCTGTTTTTTGACCCGGCCAAGGTTTTGAACATAATAATAAAATCAATCACACCATACAAATAATACAATCCAAATAGTTTAGCAAATATTTATTACAATCCAAATAATTCAGAAAATAATACAAATTGTTTCACAAATAACAAATTGTTCCACTCATAGTCTTACAAACCAAATAAATATCAAACCAGTAGTTCATCAAATGGAACTACTGGTTCCCGTAGTGCTGCTAGACATGCTGCACCAAATCATTTTGGAGCCGAACATGAGCCGCCTTCTCACGAATGTCACGGTGGAAGTCGAGAAACTGAGCAAATGTGGATGGTCCCTGGGCCTCAACCAACTCACCCTGAAACTGCCATGCCTGATCATGCATACTCTCATCACGTTCATCCTCCACAGTCATGTTGTGCATGATCACACAAGCTGTCATCACCTCCCACAGGGTGTCCTTGTCCCATGTTCTAGCAGGGTATCGAACAATAGCACATCGTGACTGGAGGGCACCGAATGCACGTTCCACGTCCTTTCTAGCACTTGTTCCTTGGCGAACCTCTTCTGGCCATGGCCAGCTGACCTGTTTCGGTTCCCATATGTGGGTTTCACCCGACGAAAGTAGTCCCCATAGAGTTGGACATGGCCAGTTGACCTGTTCTGGTCCAAGGCTCGAGAACGGCCAGGCAACGACCCTCGGAACATTGGCCGCATCCTCTCTATGTACTCATTGATGATGAGGGTGGCGACCAGGCCGTCACTCTCATCATCGAAGGAATCATCCGATGATGACTGGTACATGATGTAGTTCTTGTAATACCACTCATCAGAGCTATCCATGGACGAGTTCGTACCTGAGTTGTGGCCGGGGCTAACGGCCGAACACCTTGTGGGCGGCGTCGGGGTCGCGGGCGCTGCGAGAGAGATGGCCGCAAGATTACCGGCCGTGGCGTGGATGAAGCTGCTCCGGTGACGGCGGGGAAGAGGAGAACGAGACGGCCTCCCCGGAACGGCGGGGTGGCGGCGGAAGGGGCGAGGAAGGCGGAGGAGATTGGGGTGAGGAATGCTCTGATGGGCAGGGTAGGGGCGGACTAGGAAGGGACAGAGGAGAGGTCCGCGCGCGTCCGTGGTCGACGCAAACCTGGCCCAAATCTAAGCCGAGAATGGGTCGCAGCGGACAGAAAAACGGACCGCGGTCCATTTGCGTCGCCGCGTTGGGCTTTGATTTTGGCTCGCGCGGACAGGAACAAATGCGCGCGGACTGAATCCGTCGACCCGTTGGGGTCATCCTAACTTAAATCCCACTTCTCTTCTCTCTCCTCCAACTAAGAAAAATATACTACCCCGTTCCTAAAAATAAGGTGTGTATTTTCTTGAAAAATCAAACAACGTAAATTTGACCTAGTTTTTAGAAAAAACAATTAACATTTACGATACCAAATCAATGCCGTTAGATACATAATGAAATATATTTTCATATGGTGTTCATATAGTATTACCGTTGTTAGTCGTTTTTCTAAAATCTTGGTCAAACTTTACATTGCTTGACTTTTCAATAAATGGAATGGAGGGACAAATGTTTAAATTCTTAGAACCCGCTTAGTAACGTCACACATATATAAAGGCAAAATGAGTCAATCTAATAAACAAAGTGTTGCATGATACCTCATGTTAATATCCATTATACAGGTAGTGACATATGCCGAAAGGGACTGGCAGGGTTTTAATGAGGCGGCTTGTTGACCTAATATATGGGGAAAATTTCAAAAGAAAATACAGGTAGTGACATATGCATGTTACTAGTCTAAGTTAATCCACACTATGGCCAGCCTAAGACCAAAGCTCTTCGAAACATTCTACAGCTTTGACAAAATGTAGAACGTCACGTGTAGTTGAGACTTAAAGTCGGATAGCATAACATATAGGTATTTGGAATTAAACAATATTCCTTTCTAGGCTTCGCAGGCGTCATTCATATCAAATATAGAGATCCAGGAAGTGAAGCACATATCATAAAAAACATATACAAAACTAAGACCATGGGAGGGGAACAGCCCAGGTGGCCGAGTGCTATTTGCACTGCAAATGATCAGCTATTATATTATATCTATGTTTATATTCATGAGGACTTAACCAACTGTTTACCAGAAATTCAACCTCCTATATACACGTAAATTTATCATACTGGCAACAGCATTAACCGCATATCTGCTTCCCAACTTGCAAAGCTCCATGAGAATTGTTCTATCCGCATATCCATGTCCTCCTTTACCCAAATCAAGGGAATAATGGATCATCTATGCTTTTGATTTCGTGGAATACAAGTTTGCATTCCCAAGTTACTTCTAGTTCTCGTCTCAATATGTACAACGATTTTTATGTGTCATCTTCTTCGCATTGCTGAGAGCTGTCAGGAAACCTTAATTGGCAGGAATACGTGTGAGAGATCAGTAGCTCCAGCTATCTGTCGGACGAGATGGCTTCTTCGATCCTCCTAATGACAACGCTAAGACTATGCCCACTCTCAAGTGCTTTGACGGCAGCTCTATGCGCTTTCTTGTGCCACTTCAGAAGGTTGTAAGATTGCATCACTGACCAGCGAGCTCTATTTGCCATCTGATAAGCAACATAAAATATTAATGGACTATTTTTTGGTTTATTAAGACGTACATAAGAGATATATCAGAATGAGATGGACCTTTGCAACAGAAAGCGGAGGATTCAGCAGAATACACAAACTCCTGAATAAATTCTCATCATTCTCTCCTCCTTCTGCCTCCCCATAAACAAGTGCTTCTGCAGCGATTCCAGCAAATAGAATCATGCAGTATCTGCAATTAAGGTCTTGCTTGAGAAAAAATGCACAGCAATTCTCTCCAAGAAGTCTTAAGTGTCAACATCAAAACACACTGCCTAGTTACACACCTGTCAAATGCTGTACTAGATAGACGACCCTCACCAAGTTCTTTCTCCATTTTTTCATCCCAGAACTGTGTCCCAGCCTACAGAGATATGAGATAACACATCAGTGAGATCTCTATGAAAAGCATATCTCAGATCCTTTAGTTTTTTAACAGATTGTGCCACAATCTGAACACTGCAAAACAAGGCAGTCTAATGCTATACTATTACAAGCCCCGGCGACCCTGGGCAGTGCCCAAGCTTGGCCAGCGAGCTCCCCATAAGAAACAGCGATGACTAATGTTTGGGCGAACATTCACTACCGTAGTCACAATTAGGCTTTGCCCAGGCTCTAAAGACCGGGTAGCTTAGTCACTTCTTACAATATATATTTCTGAAATCTTGGTTAACACTCCCTCCGTCCCAAAATATAGGACGGTTTTGCAAGCTAAAACAGCTTACCAACATGTCTCATATTACGGGACGGAGGGAGTACCTACCAGTTCGGTGAGGTGTATAAGGTTTCTAAATTAGAAAAGACTTCTAAAATGCAAGTAAATCCTATTTAAAACGACAAACTTGTGCTTTCTGTGTTAATATGGTAAGAAAGAAAATGAGCAGACTGAACTCAGTTACACCACTTCTTACCAAGTAAATTTAACTCAAAATTTTGAGAAGGCGACATGATGTTTAACAACAGAAACTACACTACGTCATCGGATAATAGACACGCTAAGCACAACAAATAAAATATAACATCAAAATCAGTAACAGTTGTACCTGGCCTTGAATGCCCATTCTCAATGCCACAAATGGATCCAGGATGACTCCTCGTATGGGGCAACCCATTAGATAAGCTAGACACAGGTTCATGGAAAATATGTTAGGGAAAAAAAACTAGTCTCAGAAGTCTAATGTTATAAAAACTGCAGAATGCAAAACTAACAAATAAAATCTTCAATCCCAAAGTTGCATTGGTTGCAAGCAGCGGAGGGCCAATGTTAAAGGCAAGGGTGTACATGCACACCCAAATTTTGGACATAAAATCAATAATTAGACAGCTGCACTAGTCATACATACTGATAAGTTGCTACAATAACAGTGTCTTCCCCTGTTAGCCACAAAGAAGTATGTAGCAAATTTGGTGATATCTACGCATCTCTAGAATCAAATCACAAGTTCGATCCATTATTCTAGTAGAATTGTTTAATTTCTTCAGTCCTTATTCCCTAAAGCCAATGTGCAGTGAGGTACCAATAGCCAGTTCTACTCAATGGCCACAATTGGCGATTGATATTTTTCGTACAACAAATTGCCTGAAGAGTAAAGCAAGAAGTGGAAAAAGGGGTGAATGCTTGAATATCGTCATAAAATTGTAAATTTTCTTCTAAATTTGTAGTACGATTTTTTTTTTCAACTTTGAAACCCATTCCTGATGTTTTGGGCCTGCCGCTGGTTACAAGAACTTAAGACCACAAAAAAGTTGGAGAAATTGAAGGAAAGCAATACCAGTAAGAAGATGGCCTGCTTCATGTACAAGGATTCTGCGCTTGTATGGAGGCCAGAAACATGAGATTTGTGCAGCACAAGTACCACCGAGAAAAAGCGCATCTGTTGTTGCTAAACCAAGAATGGCAGCCAAGTTAGGCCGCACATCCACTCCTTGAGTCAGGAGAAATGATACACCTCCAAGAAATGTAGCCAGAACATAAGGAGAATTTCCAGAGAGACCCCATTTCTTTGGTGCAAGCTTTGCAGCTGACAGAAGTAAAACATGAAGAAGATAAGAGCTACAGAAGAAAGAGAAATCCTTCTGAATTGGTGAATCGGCATATTTCACATATCCACTGCACTTTTGAACAAGGAAGAATACATGCAAAAAAAGGAATATTGCCTCAGATCTCACCTTCCAGCCCTGTCATCTCCTTTAAGATTGTCGGTGTCACTTCTCTTGGCCCCTCGAGAACTACAGCAAAAGAAATGCACATACAGTGGTCAGTGGATAATATAATTCTGCAAAGGCAGCTTGAACAACACAAAAATAGTTGTACGCTGATTAAATAGAATGTAAGACAACTTCACATTTCAAGGGCATTCCTAACCTCAATCAGTAGACCGTAATCATCACTAGCCAATGCGTTCGGATCCCTATATATTACTCCATACAAGCTACAGATAGATACAAGCTATAGAATGTTGGATTTTACAATGGACCGTCCAGACATCATCGACTAATTGCAACAGATAACATACTGATTCCACGCCCTTTACAATTTTTAATGAATGAATGCAGTTCGGCAATTGGGATATTTATTTTGCATTACAGAGATCACCATTTACCTCAAGTGGATCGAATTATCTTTTTTTTGACCTCAAGTGGCAGAGCTCCTGCCGGTTACGGTCAAAAGTGGATCGAATTATCACACTAAAAGGAAGATTAAATTAAAGAGAGGTCTCCATTTACCTATGTTCTTGCACTTGCCGAAGTTGGCGAGGACCCCGCGGTCGGAGAGGAACTGGTACGCCTGGCCGACGAGCCGCATGTCGTCGGCGTCGATGCAGGCGTCCAGCACCTCCCAGTCCCGCCCCGGCGGCACGGGGAGCGCCACCTGCGTAGCCGCTGACGCCGCCACATCAGAATAAGACGCGGGCTCTACCGATTGCAGGAAGCGGAGCGCCCGGGACAGGTCTTTGCTCTCGACGGCGTCCTCGAACTCGCGCCACTCCTTGAGGGAGCCCGCGCGGAGGCGGCGCCCGGGGCGCGGTGGGCGGGACGGGAAAGGGAGGAAGCGCTTGGAGGAGGGGGTGGCCGGCTGGGAGGCGGAGACGGCCGCGGTGGAGGCGAGCGGCGGGGAGCAGGAGGTGGTCGCCATTGGTGCGGTCAGGGAGGTGGGTTCCTCTGCTTCCTTGTTGCTGTCGTGGCGTCGTCCACTGCCGGTTGTCAGGCCCGGTCGAGGCCTTCATTCTTCGGTTTGGCCCGCTCGATTTTGGTAGTAGAAGAAAACAATCTTATCATCCGGTAAAAAAAACATTCTTTATCTCAGAAAATAGGTTGAAGAAAACAATCTTTGTTCGTTATCGAGTTTTGATGATCCTTATTCGCCAACAATTATGAAGATTGGTGCAGAAGCTCTGGAGGCAAAGGAAAGTATTGTGAATGGTCAATGAATTTTAATACTTGTCAAAATATCTTTTTTTTTATTACTCGTGAGGATTACAATGAGATTGGATACAATCGTACAGAAAAGATGGAACGAAATTGACCCACATAGAAGCTTGCTTTGCACATCGGTGGGCTGCCTCGTTGGCTTCTCTCCCCACATGGACTAAAGCAAAAGCATCAAAACCCTTACTCAGCTCCGTAATTTCATGGCAGATCGAAACTATGTCTGCTCTTTCAAAGCTAGCAGAATTCCAAAGGTTCACAACCAATTGAGCATCCGATTCTATTATTACCTTCCTGTAGCCTAGCTCAGCTGCCAGATTAACACCATCACGTACAGCATCTACATTTACCTTCAACACACCTTCGTCGGGTGGTCGCCATTCAGCACTTTTCTGCCTCGGCTGTTTTTTCTTTGCTCCATCCATCGCAGCAAGATCATGCATTGTATCAACTGTCCATCGGACGGAGGCTTCGACAGACCGGCCTTTCTCACCACGTCGGCGATTATTACGTTCAGTCCATACCGCCCAGCTGCCACAGAGAATAACAGCAGCATCCTGCTCTGAACTATCTTTCCATTGATCAGGTCAATGGGCCATGTCTCCCCATACAAGTCTGATAGTTTGACCGAGGTTAAATGCTTTACCTCTTTCTAGAATAAATGAGGCCATTTACATTCAAAAAGTGCATGTAGGGTAGTTTCCTCGCGCCCACAATCTTCACAGAAAGCAATATGCTCCACATGGAGTACAAAATTGTGAATAACCCGCCACCATAAGTTCCGCACTTTGGGGGGCACCGGCATACTCCACAATTTTTTCCAACAGCGATCGAAGCCACCAGATGAGCCGGTTGCGATGGTAGCTTGGTTCTTCATGTGTGACAGAATTTTATAAGCAGAACATACAGAAAAATTACCAAACTTATCATGTTTCCATGCCCAGGTATCCTCCCCAAACTTACTGATTGGACTACGACATATTGTGTTAACATCGAGTGGCTCAAAAAAATTCTCTAGCACTTGCATATTCCATTGGCCAGTAAGGCCATCAATCAGCTCTTCTACCTTCAGGATTTCGGCATCTGGCTTGCGCACTAATTGTTTGGAGTTGTGGTTACCAGGAATCCATGGATCGGACCATGCATTAGTAGTGGAACCATCTCCTATACGTTTTATGAGACCACACTCCAAGGCTTCCCTTCCATGCAATATTGCCCGCCAGGTGTGAGAGGAACCTTTCTTCCTCCTCGCAGCCATAAAATCACAATCATGAAAATACTTTTCTTTCAACACCCTGGCACACAATGAGTCTGGTTTGGCAATAAGACGTCAGCAATGCTTCGCCAACATAGCCTGATTAAACCTTTCAAAATCTCGAAACCCCATGCCGCCTTCACCTCTAGGGATTGCAATATCATCCCATTTTCTCCAATGCATCTTCCTCTTTTTCTCATCACCTCCCCACCAAAATCTAGCCACCACGCTTGTGAGTTTTTTACAAAACTTCTTGGATAGTCTGAAGCAGCTCATGGAATAAGTAGGTATCGCTTGACACACCGCTTTAATGAAGACTTCCCTGCCCGCACTGCTCAACAATCTCGGCAAACCACCATTCAACAATTTTTTATTTTACTCAAAATATGTTCAAACTGAACATCTGTAGACCTCCCTACCGAAGTTGGTAGTCCAAGATATTTCTCAACAAGTGCTTCAGCCGTTATTCCCGAGCTCGCATGTACTACCCCCTTCACATCTTGAGAACAATTCTCGCTAAAGAATATTGCCGATTTGGATCGGTTAACCAGCTGGCCTGAGCCCTTTCTATAAGTCTCAAGAATATCTTGCATCCTCGCAGCTCCCTCCGACGAGGCTTGTGAGAAAACCAGACAATCGTTCGCAAAAAGGAGGTGGGAAACCCACCCTAACACCCCGAGCTAGGTGTTGTGGCCCTCTTAAGCGAAGCATACTGCTAAAACCTTTAGCACAAAGTAAGAACAAGTAAGGTGAGATCGGATCACCTTGTCTGATGCCTCTTGTTGGTTTGAATTTCTCTGAAAAGACACCATTAACTCTAACGGAAAAAGATACGTTTCAACACATGCCATGATTTTGTTGATCCAACCTTCTGCGAAACCAAGCTTCTCCATAATCGCGTGGAGATAAGTCCACTCCACCCGGTCATATGCTTTTTCCATATCCAACTTAATCTCACAGGCCCTAGATTTGCCTGTTTTCTTTTTTAGATAATGAATGCATTCAAAAGCAGTCACTACATTATCCATAATAAGTCGCCCTGGCACAGAGGCACTCTACTCCTCAGAAATTACCACTTCAAGGATCGGTCGAAGACGTAAAGCTAGGACCTTCGACGCAATCTTATATAACACATTGCAAAGAGCAATGGGCCTGTATTGGGACAACTCTTGTGGTGCTTTAATTTTCGGAATCAACACTAGAACTGTGCTATTAGCCTCTTCTGGCATGTCCCCTCCATTCAAAAAATCCTTAAGGGCTGCACACACTCTCTCTTTCAATAACCCCCGGTGTTTCACAAAAAAAACCTGCTGTAAATCGTCAGGCCCGGGTGATTTGTGTGGCTGCATCATAAACAAGGCCTGCTCAACTTCTGCATCCGTCACTGGCGCACAAAGGCTTGCATTCATTTCATCCGTAATCTTCCGCGGAACCCACGGAGTAATCAGCTCCGGTTGTGTCCCCTCCTGTGCCGAGAAGAGGTTCTTATAGAACTCAATTGCAGTCTGATCCATACCTTCTTGAGATGTTACTGTGGTTCCGTCTTCCTTTTTTTAATGATTTGATTTTATTGGTACGGTGTTGCTCTCGCGCTTTTGCGTGGAAAAAGGCCGTATTGCGATCGCCCTCAGCTAGCCACAAAGCTCTCGATTGCTACCTCGCCAGAGCTTCCTCCCGAGAGTATTCAAAAACATCTTTGTTCGTTATCGAGTTTTGAACCACCGGGTTATTCCTATGTTCAAATATGGAATATAATAGCAATCACGTTGTACAAACACAAGATCACCATATTCCCATCAACAGTTGCGTGTCCGATTAACCCAAGTCAATCTGGGTACATCATCTGTCAAGGCCAACACAAAGAGTTCACGAACATTATTCAACAAACACATTGTACAAACACAAGATCTCCACCCATATACCATCAACACTTCTCCTTCCAATTAACCCAAGTCAACACATTATTTATCCAAGCTAGCCAACATAAAGAGATAAAATATGGAATATAATAGCAATCACACGGTACAAACACAAGATCCCCACATATATTCCATGAACACTTATTTCGATTCATCCAAGTCAAACACATCATCTGTCAAGCTAGCCGAACATAAAGAGTTCGCGAACATTATTCAACATGACCTGGGCACCGATGTGAAACAACACAAAATTCAGAGCACGACGTATGGAGTTGTGACCCTGTACTTGCCGCTGAAGTCGGCTCAAACCAGAGCACCGAAGGTGGCTCACCAGTGGTGGGCGCGGTGAGCCAGATGACCATCTCAAACTCCGCTTGAGGAGGTCAGGTTAGCGCAGAAGGTCGGGATGAACTTTTTTCAATTTTTTGTGGGGAGGGGGGCATATGCCCCCCCTAATGATACGTCAAAAACTTCGTCGAACTTTGTTATTTATTATGATATTGGGCACGACATGACTTGGGCACGGGACTGAAGCAACATGAACTTCAGAGCACGACATATGGAGCCGTGACCCTGTACTTGACGCTGACGTCGGCCCAAACAGAGCACCAAGGCCTGCTCGACGTTGTGGGCTCGGTAAGCGGGACGACCACTTCAAACTTCGCCTACTTCCCCACACCGCCAAACTCCATCGTCTACGGCATCACGGACGCAACCATGTTGCCTGGCAATGACCACAACACGTCATATGTTGCGGGCCTGCCACGACGCTGGTCACCATCCTCCTGAAGCACATTTCCGGAGGTGGCATTGGCAACGAAGGTCGCGATGAACGCCGGATAGTTCACGTCGCTTGACGAGGTCAGGTTAACGCAGTTGGAAGATGCCGATGACGACCTCGTGACAGGGCTGGTCCATAGTTCGGCAACCGCCCTGGCCCCGAGAGGAGGAGGACCCAAACAGTAAAAATATTAATAAAATTATCTATTACACTTAAACACCATTGTTTAATATGTTAAAAAAAATTAATGGAGAAGGTCTATATCATTTATCATGTACCATGTAGAAGCAAATAAGTCAGATCGTCGACAACATGTTTGTTAGGTCATACTGAAATCGATGTATGCTAACAAGATTACCCATGTTTAATTTCATACAAGACATTTTATTTTGGAGACTTGTGGATGGACTTGTCTAAGCTAGATGATAAACGCGATGTTACATGTAAGAAAATAATTAAATTATATGTCTACCAAGTAGAATCCACACCATTTTCAGTTCGTTGATTATTGCTACAAGTGATCTATTGAAATATAGGTGGCATACACCAATTTCAACTTATTAATGAGCCCATCTAACTAATAAGACACATTTTACACAGAAAATATCAGTAAAAAATCATGATAATACTTTATTTTTAAGATTTTGCACTAAATATGGTTACGAAGTTATATACTAGCAAACACTATTAAGATATTTGCTAGGTCATAACTTTAGATATTTTATTTTGAATAAGTGTAAACTATATAGTTTATACTATTATTGAAACATAATTCGAAAACAAAAATTTGTTGTAAACTACAAGTTAACTTTAGCACAATCAAGTTTGTTTGAAGATATTCATTACAATTGTATAAAAAAAAAGTATTGCAACAAATATAGCATCATTATTATATGGTTAATATTCCAAATAAATAATAAAAATATAGTCGTTAGTAATATAGTATGCAAAAATAATTTCAAAAATGTTTAAATTTTAGTACAGATTAGTACAGATTATAATATTTAGTCAGCCCTAGACATAATTTGTGCTTGGACCGGTGGTGATCATCGTGATCTTGTTCTCCGTGTACCTCGCGGAGCAGAGGAGCGCGACGAAGTCCCTCGGCCCTGTGTCGAAGACGAGACCGAGATCAATAGCGAGTCTGGATCGACATGGTTGGGACCCATGGCATTTTGCATCGGTGATCGGCTGGAGCGTGTTGGCAACCCTGCTCGTGTGGTCATTATGGCTGACTTGATCATGGGCACGCTCCAGTCCCGATGCCCCGCGCAGAGCAATGCTGCTACGCCGCTGGCGTGCGTTTACTCCATCGATGCCCCGAAGACAATGCAGAAGTCGCTGCCCAGAGGAGTCCGGCCTACATACACCAGCGGAAGGATGGGTGCCCATGAGGCGAGTATCCTGCCACCGGGAGCTAGTATGTCCGACTTGAGGACGCGAGATAGCTCCACGTCGGCCCTCGACGATACTTGTCGTCATTGGTGCGGTCACAGAGGTCAGGCCCGATCGAATGTTTTTGGGCATGCCTTCATTCTTAAGTTTGGCCCATTCCGCTCGATTTTGCTAAAGAAAACTAACTCTTTCTTGGAAAAACAATAACAACAAAGTCTTTTGTTTTTAGAAAGAAAACAAAGTCTTGTTCTATATGCAACTTAGTGTCCCAAGAAAATTAGTGTAGAGTAGATATAAAACCTAATAGAAACATATATATATATACACAAAAGGTGAAAGGGAAAACATTAGACCAAATACAAGAAGTTTTTCAACACATGGATTGTTGATTTCTATGCAATGCTATGAAGAGTCAATTTCTCTAGGTACGTTTCAATCAATTTTCACCTCTCTTATAATTTCACCTATCCTTTAAAATCTCAATGTTGTTTTTGGAGGACACCGTTGGATATACCAAAACCATTTTAGTTTGTGTTTTATAAACTTCTCTTCGGTTGGGTATGACACTATCACGTATTACCATGTTCCTAATTTGGTCTATCAGGTAACTAGAATAAAGAGTTAAAAGTCACAACAAAAGTTTTTAATAGAAAGTTACTGGAAAAGAATGAGTCGGAGACAAATGCATCACATTGTCTTCACTTTCACTAAATCTTCATATATATTCGGAAATTTGACAAGAAGTTATTCTTAGAACCTTTCTTCTCCAGTGTAAATGAACCAGATATAAAAAAAACTCATGCAATGATGTAGAAGGGCAACATAGAGTTTTGGAACAACAAGGATAAGAGGAATACGACTTGACGAGACGAAAAGACGCTTAAGACTGATGAGAAAATTTAGCTTTTGTTGAGGAAAAGGTGGAATCTCATAAGACATGATCACATGATATAGTAATCTAGTTTTATTTTGGTGGTGATCAAGTTGTCTAGTTAGAGAGCACACGATACTAGTGTATATAGAAAATGGTGTATATGCCATCTAAATTTGATTCTTCCATGCCAATTTTCCCAGTACCAAGTCATCCATCGCTTGCAATCGATAATAAACAACAAAAGAGTTATGTTTTCTCCAAAATTTAATATGCGTTTCTTCTCTAGAATTACACTATATATAAAAGGGCGAAGGATCCTCCTCCTGTCATTCGTCCACGTCGCTGGATTTCCCTGGCCGTCCGATCCACGGGACGGACTGCCCAGATCAACCCACGTCGCCCTCCCCGCGCACGTACTGTAGCTGGGAGATTTTCTTCCAATCAGGCGCTGCCACGCGTCTCCGGTACCCGGCCGGTCACCCCGTCCTAGCCGGTGACCCGCACTTTTGCGAAAAAACCCCCGCGTAAGGACCTGACTGCAAAATGCGAAAACCCCAAGGACTTCCTTGCAAATTAGCCGAAACACCCCCCACCCTCTCTCTCTCCGCGCCGTCCCGCGGGTCGCCGCCGGCGCCGCCGCGCGCATCGCCGCCGTCGTGCTGCTTCCCGGACCCATCCGAGCCCACCAGGAGGTCCGCCGGCGATCCCTCTACTCCCTCGCCTCAGATCGCGTCCCGGGGCGCCCTGGCCGCGCCGGAGACGCCGCCACCGTGCCCGCCGACCTCCGCCGCGTCCCCGCAACGACGCAGCCGCTCCGGCGACCAAATCGACGCGGCGCCGCCTCCTAAGGGTCGGCCGCGATGAGCCGCGTCCGATGCGGGCTCGCGCGCGTGCTGGAAGGCGCCGTCGCGCCGCTGGCGAGCTCGCCGCCGTTCCACGTGGCTCCGGCCAGATCCGGCCCTGTGACGTCAGCCGACGTCACAGTGGGCCCGTCCTGTCAGTTTTTCGTTTTAAAAAAAAACCAAATTTCCATCTGATCTTGAATAATTCAAAATAATGCAAACTAAAAAAATTCAAATTCCAATTTCCCACATGATGTTGACATAATTTTAAAAATGCAAACTGAAATTTTCAAATATGTGCACAAAAGACAATGACAAATATGCCAACTTTCCATGTGATTTGAAAGAATTACAGATAATAAAATTCAATTTCCAATCTCCCACATGATGTTAACATAATTTAAATAATGCAAACTGAAATTTTCAAATATGTGCACAAAAGACAATGAAAAATATGCCAACTTTCCATGTGATTTGAAAGAATTACAAATAATGCAAGCAAAAAAATTCAAACACTCCCACAAAAGAAAATAAATAGACCCAAATTTCCGTATTATTTTGCAGCAACTCTAAATAATCCAAACCAAAAATTCCAAATACGCCCACAAAATGAAATGACAATTCAAATTCCAATTTCCCACATGATGTTGACATAATTTAAATAATGCAAACTGAAATTTTCAAATATGTGCACAAAAGACAATGACAAATATGCCAACTTTCCATGTGATATAAAAGAATTACAAATAATGCAAGCAAAAAAATTCGAACATGCCCACAAAAGAAAATAAATAGACCCAAATTTCCGTATTATTTTGCAGCAACTCTAAATAATCCAAGCCCACGCCCACAAAATAAAATGACAAATGTGTCAAATTTCCATAGGGACAAGAAAATAAATATGCACGACAAAAATTCATAACTCAAATTTCCATCTGATCTTGAATAATTCTAAATAATGCAAACTAAAAAATTCAAATATGTCCACTAAAGAAAATAAATAGCCCCAAATTCTCACATGATTTTGACATAATTTTAAATAATGCAAACTGAAATTTCCAAATATGTCCACAAAAGACAATGACAAATATGCCAACTGTCCATGTGATATAAAAGAAGTACAAATAATGCAAGCAAAAAATTTCGAACATGCCCACAAAAGAAAATAAATAGACCCAAATTTCCTTATTATTTTGCAGCAACTCTAAATAATCCAAGCCAAAATTCCAAATACGCCCACAAAATAAAATGACAAATGTGTCAAATTTCCATACTAAAAAATTCAAATATGGCCACTAAAGAAAATAAATATCCCCAAATTCTCACATGATTTTGACATAATTTTAAATAATGCAAACTGAAATTTCCAAATATGTCCACAAAAGACAATGACAAATATGCCAACAGTCCATGCGATTTGAAAGAATTACAAATAATGCAAGCAAAAAAATTCAAATATGCCCACAAAAGAAAATAAATAGACCCAAATTTTCATATGATTTTGCAATAACTCTAAATAATCCAAGCCAAAAAATTCCAAATACGCCCACAAAATAAAATGACAAATATGTCAAATTTTCATAGGGACAAGAAAATAAATATGCACGATAAAAATTCATAACTCAAATTTCCGCATGGCTTCCAATTTTTTGTATTTCCTAGACGTGAACGTCAAAAGGAATTCAAATATGTTAGCCTATTCGAAAACAGGAATAATTTCCGAAATGCCGACGGTTTTTGCATTTCAGCAATTCTGCAAACGAATAATTTAAAAAAATTAGCCCACGGGCGCGCGGGGAGACCGCGCGTAGTCCCTAGTCGAAGTTGCATTTGAAGACCAATTTACTAGACGCTGAGCCCCACCACCATCGCCCGTGCACCCAAAGGTCACCCTGCCAGAAGGCACACGAAGACGAGCCGACCCGTGTCAGCATTTCCAGAACCTTCCCTCCTTTCTTGCCACCGGTCCAAAACCATCGAATCCAGGCCGTCCGTCGGCAATCCGTGGGCCCAGAACCCCTTCTTACCCCCGCTCCAAGCCACACCCAGACAACGCCCCCCAAAACCGGCCCCTCTCACTGCCAGCCTGTCCCGCCGCCCCCGACCCCACACGTCAGCGACACACCGCCACCGCAAAACCCCCGAATATTCGCTCCCATCGCTCGCCACGCCGTCGCCTCTATAAAGAAAACCGGAGGCCTGCGTCGCCACATCCATCCATCCATCTCAAACCAAGCTTCGTTTCCTCTCACACTCCCTCGTCCAGATCGCCGCCGATTCGATCCACGGTGAGCCCCCCTCCCTGCTCCGATTGTCCCTCGCCGCGCCCGGATCTGCCGCTCTTTCTCGCGGGCTGTTGTCTGACGACGGCTGTGTTGTTTTGGGTGCAGCAGCCAGCAGGGATGGCGACCAAGAGGAGCGTGGGCACCCTCGGGGAGGCGGATCTCAAGGGGAAGAAGGTGTTCGTGCGCGCCGACCTCAACGTGCCGCTCGACGACGCCCAGAAGATCACCGACGACACACGCATCCGCGCATCCATCCCCACCATCAAGTTCCTACTCGAGAAGGGCGCCAAGGTCATCCTCGCCAGCCATCTGGTGAGCACTTCACTCCTTCCCACCCACCCACCCACCAACTCCTGTTGATCGATCCGAGACATACTCCGTAGCTGGTTCTGGATTTTGTCCTTGCGAATTGCATGCGTGATTTGTAGGAGGACTGGATGTGGTTCAGTTGTTTTGTATGATCGTGATTCATGTGGTGCGGAGATTTGGAATTACTTCAGAATTTAGACGATTAGCTATATTCTGTTTGTACTTTTTTCAACGTTGTAGTGATTATTCGTTTATTACATGTCCAGAGATTTAGATTGAACATGAGGCACCGGTGGTTCATGTTTGCTCTTGGAATTAATTTTGCGTTTGCATAATCTGCAATTTAAATTACGCTGTAACCCTTTTATACTAGTTCCAATTAGTTCACTGCTAGGTGAGGGTTACGGTCATCCCTTTTTGCACAGATGTACTGATGAACATAACACTCTCATTACAAGTGATGAACCTAACTTAATATATGCCTTTTGCATGTTAATTAGTTGTTCTCAGTCAGTCAGTTGTGAGGCAATTTCAGTTCAGTGTTGCCTGCCAAAATTATGCATCGATTTCCTTTTTTCACTTATACTGATTTGGTTGTTATTTAATTCTCCTCTTCTGTTTGGTTGGTACCAAAAATGAACCTTCATTTGTGATTGTTTAGTATTCTGTTCTCATTTTGAGTAGGAGCAGTTACAAGAACCTTTCAAGTTTTTTGCACCTCCACAGTTCACATGTTACATCTAGAGAGTTTTTGTTTGATGTTGTGAGGCTAGCATGATAACTAGTATTAGTTACGTATGTTGCTTGATATAATTAGGATGTCTAATGTACCGACCGTGATAGTTGCTTTCTTCTTACCTAATTCAATGTTCAAATTTTCAGGGCCGCCCGAAAGGTGTCACCCCCAAGTTCAGCTTGAAGCCTCTTGTTCCACGCTTGTCTGAGCTCCTTGGAGTTGAGGTATGTTTGGGACGATAAAAACACATGATTACTTCTGTTGTCTCTTTGAACTAGATTAAGAGCTCTTATATTTCCATAATGGTTTTCATCTGTCACTAGGTTGTGATGGCGAATGACTGCATTGGTGAGGAAGTTGAGAAAAGGCTGCTGCTTTGCCAGAGGGTGGTGTTCTACTCTTAGAGAATGTTAGATTCTACATGGAGGAAGAGAAGAATGATCCTGAGTTCGCTAAGAAGCTTGCATCAGTTGCTGACCTTTATGTGAATGACGCTTTCGGCACAGCCCACAGGGCTCATGCTTCAACAGAGGGTGTAACCAAGTTTTTGAGGCCTTCTGTTGCTGGCTTCCTCATGCAGAAGGTATAGCTGAAATGAATCTCATTCCTGCAGATTATTTGCTTACATTTTTAAATACATCTTCATATCAATTCATGCACTATCAGTTGATATATGGTAATTTGCCTCAATGACTGTATCCTTGTCTTGAAAGAAGAAATATCCCACTTCCTTAATGTGAACGATAATTTGCAAATTTAGCATAAGACCTGGAATGTGATTTTAAATTCAAGTCAGTACATGGATCCTTTACTATCTGTTCATCTTGCAACCATAGGGGATAGCTATGATGCCTTCATAGATTTATTTTTAAAATTGCTTGCAACAATTATTTCAGATCAAAATAGCAGGGTGCCTAATTATTCTATTTACCCCCAGGAACTTGACTATCTTGTCGGAGCCGTCGCCAACCCAAAGAAGCCATTTGCTGCCATTGTTGGTGGTTCCAAGGTCTCATCTAAGATTGGTGTGATTGAGTCTCTGCTGGCCAAGGTTGATATCCTCATCCTTGGTGGTGGTATGATCTTCACATTCTACAAGGCCCAGGGAAAAGCTGTCGGAACGTCTCTTGTAGAGGAAGACAAACTTGAACTAGCAACTTCACTGATGAAACGGCAAAGGCCAAAGGTGTTAGCCTCTTGCTTCCTACTGATGTCGTTGTAGCTGACAAGTTCGCACCAGATGCCGAAAGCAAGGTTTGTTGATCTTACAATTACACCTTAGAAGTCCTTGCGGAAGCACCCATTCTTGCAAAATTACTTTCAAGTGATCTAACTGTGATTTACCTGGCATTGTGCTCCAAAGCATTCTTAGGTGTTTACCTGCTGATGCTCAGCTATAACTTTATTTGCAGATTGTTTCTGCCGATGCTATCCCTGATGGTTGGATGGGCCTGGATGTTGGCCCAGATTCCATCAAGACTTTCAGTAAAGCATTGGACACCACCAAGACTGTTATCTGGAATGGTCCCATGGGAGTCTTTGAGTTTGAGAAGTTTGCAGCAGGCACTGATGTGAGTATAATCTCACATAACATCTATATTGATCTGATCTGCTATTTTTTCTCGATACTAAGTACAGTTTCTCTTTCCTCAGGCGATTGCGAAGCAGTTGGCTGACCTTACAGGGAAGGGTGTCACCACCATCATTGGTGGTGGTGACTCTGTAGCTGCTGTTGAGAAGGCTGGGCTGGCCGACAAGATGAGCCACATCTCGACGGCGGTGGTGCGAGCTTGGAGCTGCTGGAAGGCAAGCCTCTCCCAGGTGTTCTTGCCCTTGATGAGGCTTAAGTTGATTCGGCTTTGCCTCTTCATGTCCCCCTTACGTTTGGGTTTGGGTTACCAGTGTACGGTGAACCTTATGTTTAAGGAACTTTGAGATAGGCTTGTCACCAATTTTTGCTAGGTGAGTCGTGAATAATGATCAACTTCCTCCTGTGAGTGAAGTGATTGGAAACTGACATACCCCTGTGGATGTGTATGGCTATCTGTTTCACGTCTTGCGTTTTTTGCGTTCTGTTCTCCTGTGTTGCTTGCTTTGCTGCTGTTGGGACGTTAGCGTCAGATATCTTGCAGAACCTGAGTATTAAGGACGAAAAAAAAGCTGCATGTAAGAAGCCAGTAATGTACTGTGTTCTTATGATGAAGTGTTGTTGATGATGGATTAAGTGTTGTTGAAGATGGATTGACAGCATAACAGGACCATTAGAAAGTGAATTAGGTATACAAACGGGTGCATGCTAATTACCATCTGTTCTATTACTCCAGTATACAAAGCCTTGTGACATGCTTTTGATGATCAAAAGGACGTGGCTTAAGAACAAACCCTGGACATGTTTAGCTCAAAACTAATAAAGGCTATTACAGCCAAAGCAATCAACAACAGGTGTGGCCATTATTTTTTCAAGACAGCTAGACAAAGTATCACTGGAGTATTTCAGATCGCACCTACACCAACACGAACCACTTATGTATCATTGTGCCTGTTATTGTGGCTGAACAGAGAGCCTAGACTAGCATGATGCTATGTCGCTGTTAAGCACAAACACGAGAATCTTATTATATGTTTATTAGTGCATGAAGTGTCTGAGATGCCTTATATGTTTATTAGTGAATGAAGTGTCTGAGATGCATGGCCTTTTGGCGGCAAGGAATCTAATTGCACATGATCATATTTGGATGATTTGTACCTTATTGTAGTTTTCCCTTGCATTATGCTGCTTTTACACACCATCTACAAACAACTCAATGACCAAACACTTCTATACTTGGGTGTGATAATTGCATTGTCTGTATTATTCATGCATACGTCACAAATGTTATAGTTCCAACATTTTTTTCTCTTGGAGGACCTACGTTGTAATTTCTGTTATACAGCGAAAACAGAGGCATGTTAAATTAACTTTTTGTTGGAGGAGGTAAACAAGTCACACAACAGTACTGCAAATCTAGTGCTGAATGCGTAAAGGTTTCCATCTTAGGGGGACAGGAGGTGCGTTCTGGCTTAAAATCGTTACACTAGTAAGGATAAACAAGTAATGGGAATCAATTATGCGGGAAATGGAACTGTAAAATTCGAATTTCTAGAATTAGAGCAAAGTCAGGCAGAGGTAATGTACAAGATTTTGTGTGCAAAGTGGTCTCATTTAGATTCGACTAAACAAAATTGAAGTATGCCTAGCTCAGTCGGATAGGCTTGAAGTCATCATGAACTCAGAATTTGGGTATCTAATTCACTAGACTGGGCTTCCTACGATTTTCCTTTGAAAAACACAAAAAAATAAACTGAAAAGAAGCGGGACAAATTTCCTTTCCTTACCTTTGTCAAAGAATGAGCCATCTTACTTTGATGGTATAAGAAGATGCACAAGTAAAATAAACTACAACATCACCTACCTCGTAACAGAAATTCATGAGAAGATGGAAACTGTTGAGAAAATTTGTATGACAGAACCTCTTGAAGAAAAGTGAAGCTTGATAAACGAAAGGCAGCACAAAATAAGCAAGCATACCTTCCACTCACATCTGCCTCGAGCTAGACAAGATAAACCAGAGACCAAACCATCCACAAGACCACAACCTCCATATCTCTTGGTGGTGGTGAGAGAATGAAGCTGCAACATGATCTGATGGCGCCAAAATTCCAAAGATAACCGCACAACCGGACACATTCTTGGGGTGTATGTTGGACGACGAGCAGATCATGCTGGCAGCTTCAGTCTCTCACACCAGCAAAGCCGTCGATACATAAGCTGTGTTCTCGCAAGAGACTACCGATGGGCAAGGACGAAGGGAAGAGAAGTGGTGACTGGCTGTGTACTGTCTACTGATAGTATAGCTGTGTGCGTATCTCATGATGTATACCAGTTGGCGAATTGAAGTAGGGGAGGGAGGAGAGACAAAACCATGGCACGAGACGTGGGGTGTGCGTGCGTCCATGGTGGTTGGCGCAAGCATGGTCCCTTTGTTTGCCCTCACCGAGGTCACCATCACCACCACTGCTTGTTTTATGTGCACTGTCCTTTGCTCCCTCGGGCCGTTGGTGTCACACACCAGAACTAATGCACATGCATTTCTCCGTTTTTTCTCAAATCTGGTGTGATCCTGCTCACCGATTTACCTGTCCGGGGTTTGAGCGGTGGTGTTGATGGTGCAGCATTCGGGCGTAAGCTTTTCAGATGTCCGTGAGTGTGCGTGTGTGTATGTTCGTTCACCTGTCCCTTTTTTTAATAGCCTGTCCTTTATTTTTGTAAATGCAAGCAAATAAGCATGCATGCAAATTCATTTAACGATTCTGGTAGCTGTCGGCTAAAACCTCGAACAGATCATGCCCTCGGTATGATTCTGGTAGCATTCGGGCGTAAGCTTTTCAGATTTCACCTGTCCTTTTTACTTTCTGTTCTTCCGGTCGGATTGCAAAGGGAAACGTATCCCATGATCCTGGTGTTCATGCCATCCCACGAACAGATCATGCCCTCGGTATGATTCTGGTAGCATTCGGGCGTAAGCTTTTCAGATTTCACCTGTCCTTTTTACTTTCTGTTCTTCCGGTCGGATTGCAAAGGGAAACGTATCCCATGATCCTGGTGTTCATGCCATCCCACGAACAGATCATGCCCTCGGTATGATTCGCTCCAGTTTGTTACAAAACTGGAGCCAAACTTTACCGGAAAAAAGAATGAAATAAACGACTAAGTGCTACCTGACGAAACTGACGGAAATTAACACCTGAACCTGAACCTGACAGCAGACATTATCAGCGACAACAATCACCCCCTAAATCCCTCCTGCTCACTTTATTTTGATGATGCCAATCTTGTCACGCAGATACAGGAATCGACGATGATCTTCTCGTCATTGACGCACTGCCTGATGTAGTGGTAGCGTGCTTCGATCGTGTTACACCGGGTTCCTGCAGAGAAATGGCAGACTTTTTGTCCAATTTGAGCGTTGCCCTAGTTTATTCTTCTCCGGTGAGATCATAGAGCGGGCGAGAATGCCAGATGCCAAGATGTCCTGGCATACGGCAGTGGCAGCGGCGATGTACTCCACTTCACAGGAAGAAAGCGGCACAACCTTTACTATGCTGATTGCCAGCTGATGGGACACCTGACAAGGAAGAACATCAGTGTTATGCCCCGAATACTATCCTCTATGTATTCCTCTGAATTCAAATCCGATACAATATGGTTTGCTAGATTGGGGAGGGAAGTAGAGGAGGAATACAAGTCTGAGAGAGGAAAGTAGTAAAGGTAAAGCGAGAGAGAGTTCAAGTTCAGATAATCGACACCATCCTCCTCGGGATCTCCGCTACTTAAAGCTCCCACATGTCGGGGTTCAGCCTTGTGTTGGCTCGGCGCTGGCGCACCGGTCTTCCTGGTGCCAATTGGGTCGATGTCGATGTTGGTTCCGTGGCTTCAGTAGTCGTTGTGTTGGTCGATGTCGACGTGGGCGTGACATTACCTCCTCCTCCAAAGGCGGCTTGACCCCAAGCCGCAGCTTCAGGAAACCGAGCTCGAAGCTGAGCTTCATCTTCCCAGGTTGCAAGCGACGCCGGCAGAGAGGACCACTGGATCAGAGCTTGTGTTCTTGTCGTCGAGCCTCGCAAGTATTGTCGACGCTGGAGAACACGCCATGGTTGATCTGGCACACTGGCCGATCCATCCTCGACTGGTGGGGGGGTAGTCGAACCTGATCCTCGCTTGATGGTGCTGGGGCACGTCGAAGCAGAGACACATGCACCACTGGATGGATCAACGTCTTCTCAGGTAGCTGAAGCTTGTAGGATACCTCGCCAACACGAGCAAGCACCTGAAACGGACCAAAGTAACGAAATGCCAGCTTGTGGCTAGCCCGATTAGCCACGGAATGCTGCACATAAGGCTGCACCTTGAGAAAAACCCAATCTCCAACATCAAATTGGCGGAAACTGCGATGCTTATCAGCCTGGTCCTTCATGATTTGTCGCGCTCGTGTCAAATGCTGCTTAAGCACGTCTTGCATCAGTGCCCGTTCAGTCAGCCACGTTGCCAGGTCAGGTGAACGACACACCGATGTATCAATGATCCCAAAATGACGAGGTGGATGTGCATACAATGCCTCAAAGGGAGAAGTATGAATTGCAGAGTGGTAAGAGGTATTGTACCAGTACTCCGCAAGCGGTAACCAATGGCGCCATTGCTATGGAGAAGCATGCACAAAACATCGCAGATAAGTTTCTAAGCACTGGTTCACTCTTTCGGTCTGCCCATCCGTCTGTGGATGACGAGAAGAACTCATGGCCAATTCAGTACCCGTCAACCGAAATAATTCAGTCCATAGATTGCTGGTAAACACCGGATCACGATCGGATACCATCACTTCAGGGAGGCTGTGCAATTTGAAAATGTTGTCCACATATGCCTTCGCCACTTGCAAAGCAGTATATGGGTGCGAGAGAGCCACAAAATGTGCATACTTAGTCAGTTTATCCACCACAACCATAATGCAGTTTGCATTTTGAGATCTGGGCAAACCTTCCACAAAGTCCAAGGTCACTGTTTGCCAAGTCGAACGAGGGACCGGCAGGGGTTGCAGCAGGCCTGGATAACGAACCCTTTCGTTTTTAGCTTGTTTGCAGACAGTACAGCGTTCCACATATTCTTCCACATATTTCTTCATCCCCTTCCAAGCGAAATTGCGATGCAAACGCTGATAAGTTGCTTGCACTCCAGAGTGACCCCCAATCGAACTGTCATGCACAGATCGCAGTATCATGTCCCGAACTGTTTGATCAGTTCCTAACCACACTCTGCCTTCTTTGCGAATCAACCCATCTTGCACAGTGAACTCCTTCACTGTCTCTTCCTGTCGAGCAATCTTGGCCAGCAATTCTTGTACAGCACTGTCGGAAGTGTAACTGGCAATAACTTGGGACAACCAGCTAGGAACACTCATAGTGACTGTCGCTAACTCAGCGCCAGATGTCTGCCTGGACAAGGCGTCAGCAGCTCCATTTTCCTTGCCTGGTTTATACAGTATCTTGTAACGCAATCCAAGCAACTTGGTCAGTGCCTTGCGCTGCCATGGTGTGTGCAGTCTCTGTTCGTCAAGGCTAGCCAGGCTCCTATGATCCGAGAGAATGGTAAACTCTTGCACTTGCAGATACGGACGCCAATGATCAATGGCTAACAGAATTGCGAGAAATTCTTTTTCATAGGTTGACAGTCCCTGATTTTTTGGTCCCAAAGCTCTGCTCAAATACGCCACTGGGTGTCCATCTTGAGAGAGAACTGCCCCAATACCTTCAGCTGAGGCATCTGCTTCAACCACGAAGGGTTTAGCAAAATCAGGAATTATCAAGACTGGAACTATAGATAACAGTTGCTGCAGAGTTCTGAAAGCTTGTTCACTGCTGTCAGTCCAGATAAAAGGTGTATCCTTCTTGAGCAAGTCAGTCAAAGGACGGCTGATCAGGCCAAAATCACGCACGAATTTGCGATAGTATCCTGCCATCCCCAAGATGCGTCTGACTCCCTTGAGATTAGTAGGCCTGGGCCACTGTAAGATGGCAGCAATATTTTTCGGATCAGGGGCTACGCCATCTGCACTGATCACGTGCCCGAGATACACCAGTCTTTGCTGTGCAAAAGTACACTTGGTCTTCTTCACTTTTAGCTGATGCTGATCCAGCAATGTAAGCACCTGCCTTAGCAACTGAGTGTGCTCAGCTAGGGTCTTGCTATACACCAAAATATCGTCAATGAAGACCAGAACTCCCTTGCGCAACAGTGGCGCCAAAATTGTATTCATTGTATTTTGGAATGTGGCTGGTGCTCCTGTAAGTCCAAATGACATAACACGAAATTCGTAATGCCCATTGTGAGTCTTGAACGCCATTTTAGCTTCGTCTTCAGGGTTCATACGGATTTGATGGTATCCTGCCCTCAAATCCAAACTGGTAAACCACTTTGCTCCAGCTAACTCATCAATCAACTCCTCAATAATAGGCAGAGGATACCGATTCTTGACAGTAATGAAGTTCAGATGGCGATAGTCAATACAGAAACGCCATGTCAAGTCCTTCTTCAGTACTAGCAGAACAGGTGAGGCAAAGGGGCTGCAGCTTGGTCGAATTATCCCTTGTTGCAACATTTTTGCAATCTGCTTCTCAATCTCGTCTTTCTGAGCAGGACTGTATCGGTAAGGTCGCAAATTCACTGGTTTTGCTCCTGGCACTAAAGGAATCGAATGATCAAACGACCTCGGCGGTGGTAAACCCTCTGGTTCCTGAAACACTTGCTCAAATTCAGATAATGCTGCAGTAATCTCTTTAGGCACTTCCTCTGTTTCTCTGCCAGTCAACTCCATCTCTTGAATTTCGACAATCTCCATCACTGCTGCTTGGTGCACCATGTTGATCAACACTTGAGGGTCTACTTGCTTACAAGAGCCGACTTGCGATTGAATTCCTGTTAGCAACACCAACTTCCCTTCATTCCAGAATGCCATTCTCTTGCCCAACCAGTCCACTCCCATTGGTGTATGTGCTTGTAACCAATCCATTCCAATGATAACATCATACCCACCTAGTGACAGCACTTTCAGATTTGACCGGAACGTGGTACCTTGGCACCACCATTCACAGCCCACCAATTCCTTGTCACAGGTCAAAATTCCACCATCCGCAATTTTTACTTGCACTGGGGAAATACTCCTCTCTGTGCCTTGCAACTGAGCAGCAACTTGTTCATTAACAAAACAGTGCGAACTGCCGGAGTCCACCAGCATTAACACCTTGTGTTTCTGAATTTGCCCAAGGATGCGAAAAGTACTTGGTGCTTCCGTACCATTCACAGCTGCCAATGAAATAGCACAGTTCTCCATTGGAAGAACATTCTTCTTGTCTTCCTCTTCAATTGCATCGAAACCCATGGCGTCCAGCAATTCCTGCACCACATGAAGCTGAACGGAGGTGCCACACTTGTGCCCCGGCGACCATTTCTCGCCGCAGATAAAACACAAGCCACGTGATCGCCGTACGCCTTGAGCGCCGATGCTCGGTCCTCGCCTTTGCCCGGACTCGATTCGCGCGCGGCCTCCTGGCCTCGCCTATCCTCCGAGGTAGTAGACGACCTTGGTGTAGAGTATGGCGAAGTCGTGGAAGTAGTGGAAGCAGCGCCAGCGCGATCGCCACCAGTCGCCGCACCCGCATTAGCACGGTAAGTGCCCTTGGAGTAAAATGGCACCTCCGTTCGCCTCGAATCACGCTTGCGCCAGATGTCCCATGCTTCTTCCTGTAACAGAGCAAGCGAGACAGCAGCATCCAAACCCTTGGGTTGATGAACAAGCACAACAACACGGATCTCCTCCTTCAATCCATCCACAAATCGTGAAGGGAACAACTCCGGATCCCAAGCTGTGGAGTGTGCACGCAAGGCATGCATCACCTCCATGAATTCCTGCACATACTCCGCCACCGAGCCGGTCTATTTCAGATGAAACAGTTGCCGGAGCAACTTCTGAAACTCATCTCGCCCGAACTGCTCACACAGCATCGTGCAGAGAGCTTCCCAACTCAAATTCTCCACCTCCAACCCGCAATTCTCCAACCACAGCGCTGCCGCCCCCGAGAAATGCATCGTGGCCGCATCCACCCACTGATCAGGGTGCATGCTGAACACACGAAAATAAGCTTCGCACTACCTCCGCCATGATTTGGGCCTGTCCCCCACAAACGCTGGAAAATCCATCTTCGGCCGCGACGCATATTTGCCCGCCGAAGACGATCCACTCCGATGCAGGAACCCACCAGAATCGTAAATCACGATCCACTCCGGTATGTAAAAGATTGGAGCGGATCGAGAAACGTACCCTTGGCCGGAGGTGTCGCGAGGGTCAGATCCCCTCCGTTCGACAACCTCCGAAGCTGTTGGGCACCGTGGTGGCCACCTGGCCCGCGACCGTCGTCGCCGTTCCGCGTCTCGGCCCCGCCGAGTTCGGCGGCCGTGGACGCGTCCCGCGGCTGCAGCGTGGCCGGATCCATGCTCAGAATCGGATTCAGCGCCACGCGCCCGAGCTGCTGCCGCAGAGTCGTGACGTCCGCGCGGAGCTCTTGAATCGCCCCGTCGATCTGCGGTTTCCAAGTCCCGATCTCCTTCAGGATGGCCTGCGAGTCGTCGACGGTGGTCTTCACCGAGTTCATCGACGCCGCCATCTCCCGCATCGCCTTCGCCAGATCCTCCATCGCCCAGATCTCGAGTGGCTCTGAATACCAAATGTTATGCCCCGAATACTATCCTCTATGTATTCCTCTGAATTCAAATCCGATACAATATGGTTTGCTAGATTGGGGAGGGAAGTAGAGGAGGAATACAAGTCTGAGAGAGGAAAGTAGTAAAGGTAAAGCGAGAGAGAGTTCAAGTTCAGATAATCGACACCATCCTCCTCGGGATCTCCGCTACTTAAAGCTCCCACATGTCGGGGTTCAGCCTTGTGTTGGCTCGGCGCTGGCGCACCGGTCTTCCTGGTGCCAATTGGGTCGATGTCGATGTTGGTTCCGTGGCTTCAGTAGTCGTTGTGTTGGTCGATGTCGACGTGGGCGTGACAATCAGCCATTCAGCCCTGAGGTGCTCTTTCGGTTGTCGATGTCCCTAGCCATGTCGCTGTACTCAATCAGCTGCTCGTCGCACTTCCCCTCGTGTGAAAGGAAGCAACCCAAGGTGCGCGTACCGGCGACGTACCGCAGAATGTGCTTCACTGCAGCCAATATTCTCGAGGGTGAGGGACTCCATGAACTGACTCACCGGGCAAATTTATTTATCGATTCTGGCAACAAGAGAAGAGATATATTTTCCTAATTAGTCAGAAGCCGTTCATGAGATCAACCATTTGGTTTTGGTGGAATGGTGGGTAATAATCTCAGTGGGCTGGACCAATTACTTGAATAATGATTGCTTAACAAGCTGATTGACGACATAAGCTGTTCACTCAAAATTGGTCGATTTCTGAAAGCAACGTTCTTTTCCGATCAAAATGGGTTCAAGCCCACCAGTTTCGCTGAAACCGGATAAACAGTTCAATACATAAGGTAGAGGTTATCTGTTTCAAAAGAAGAAAAGAGAACAGAGCTGTTGTAAAAGAGCGCAGCGAAAAGTAGATCAAACGAAAAAACAAGAACACAGATTTTTACGTGAAAAACCCTTGCGGGAAAAAACCACGGAACGCACGAAGGCGTATCACTATAATCGGAGGAGTATTACAATACACGAGAGGACAAACCCTTCTCGTGCTATGGATCTGGTGGATCTCTCTCAATCTCACGATCTATTCTATGACTAACTCTAGCTATATATGGGGGCAAACAACTCTCTGTCTTGACGGACACGAAACGGAGTTGTAGACATGCCTTATTCCGGTAGGACTCCATATATGGTAAAACGGGATTAGGATTCGGAGCACAAGAAAAATAACACTCCACCTTGAGACGAATCCTCTATAACAGTCATAGATAGTATCAACTCCTCAATTAAAGTCAGCACAAGTAAACCTTGTGTCTTCAAACGTCCATATGACTTATAAACTTCTCATGAAGTAATATTGAGCAAATCAACGGTAGGTCGTCCAACAAACAACACAGCTGTCAACAAAGCAGACAAACGAATCTTGGATCTCCCATAAAACCCAATAAAAGTCTGAGTCTGTGCCACTGACCTCCAAAACTGAAATTGCCCAACTATCAATCAAATGACATAAGTCATCATATCTCCTGTGGTGCCTGAACGAGCGCATAGCTCAATAGTGCAACATCTTGATGCACATAACATTGTGAAGAACTCATCTCATGGAATCTGAACGTGCCACAAAACACAAACCTCGGCAAACAATACTCATGCAAGAGCATATGGTACGGATGGCATCTCGTACACCAAAACTGCCGACGATAATGAAAAATCCATGATATGGTAAAAAACTGTCCCTATAAAACAACTGTCGGATGAAGGAACCTCCTCAACATGCAACGGATATCAACTCTGCAATAGACCCCTCATGAAAGAGCAAAGACAACTGAATTGCACTGTAAACTCAACAGTACTAAATGTTGTAGTATCTAGCAGAAACAAATCCTTCTTGCACCTCAACTGATCCTCATCACGAACATGAATATCAAAACAAAACCTTCACATGCATAACAGCAAAACTTTGGAGAGAAAAAGTATATGCTGGCTACCAACAGGCTTAATAATCACCTCCTCCATAATATTTTTTTTCTTTTCTGAATTGTGTTCATGTAATTGCAGCAATGTAATATCTCGAATTTGCATCCACTCCCATGTAAATTTCATTGAACATGAACAACCATAAAACTTACTTGAAATTCCAGCATTCAAATAAGATAACCCAATAAACGAACTTGTCGTCGTAGAACGCCGTGAATAAAAACGCCTTAACGTTGAGCCTAAACTGCAGACAACTCAACAAACTCCACCTTGAACTGAATATCAAAACGATGATCATCTCAGCGGCAAATCATCGAACATAGATGGCGCGGATAAAACCGGTATTGGGACCGGGATAGAGCGCGGGTCAACGCTCGAGCTGGAAAAACAAACTATTCAACTTTGTCCATCTGTGCTAAAATAATCCGCATAGTCGGCTTTCACCAACAACGCTCGCATCTTGACTTGCCATAAGAAAACCTTGTATCACGGTCCAACAACGGAAGATCATACTTCATAACATGACCAGATAAATCCGTGCACAAGTAGTACAAGCCAGGCAATAGAAAATTTCCCGAAAATAAATTATTTAACGAAGCAAAAATTGGATTGATAGCACCTGGTAATTGAGATTGGGTGGATGTAGCAATTCAAGAATCTGAAAACTAATTGATCTTGCCTTCACGTGAGATAGCAATGACTGATCGCTGGTGGATGTACCACACGCACCTTGGCCTGCATGCGCAGCAGCGCGCCTCTGCTGGTGCTGATGCTGCCTTCGATCAAACAAAAAAGAGTAAAATACATGGCTAGTGTACGTACTTGTCCGTCTGGTTCACTTTCGTTACCGTACTTAGAGAATACTCGATTACGGTAACCAAAGACACGCAACGAGAGCAGAGACGGTTACTGGTGTCCAGGAGCGGTGTGTATTTGTCGACGTGGCGTTGCAGGGACCCACTCGTCAGGACACATCACGTCGGACAGGTCGAGGCGAGCCGGATTTAGGCAAAAAAAAACCTCCATGACCACTCTGTCCCTGCCGAAGAACTCGAGGTGGAGGCGGAACGCCGCGCCGCTGCGGCTTCTAGAGGGGTTGCGCGGCGGTCGTCTTCATCGGCAGTTGGAGGAGGCGGTAGGAGGGGCTGACGCGGCGCTGCTCGACGGCGGTCGTCTTCGTCGGCAGATGTCGCCTCGACGGCGGCTGGATGGAGCTGCAGCTCCCGTATATGGTAAGCCCCGAATCAAAGCAATGTTGGGTCGAAAAATCATCGCTTGTGCAGAGGGCAGGTTTTAGAGTTTCCTACGTCTATTTAGGGTAGTTTCCGCCTGAAATCGACGATTTTTTTCGTTCCAGAGGAGAACCGCAGCGTTAGGATTTGGGCAGAGGGCTTTCGCTAGTGGTTTGGGCATGGCTTGGTGTTTGATTCAAAGTTTTAGGGCTGCTTGTTCTCCATGTTAGTTTGTAATTGGATAAATTTGTTTGCTTTGGTATCATCTAATTCAGGTCATGTTCTGTTTTGTTGTGGCAGGAGCACGCAGTAGTTACTTTTCAGTTGAAATCAATCATGGGGGGTACTTTCTGGGCAGTGGAAATAACTTGAGTTATGTTGATGGTCATAGCATTTGGTATGATCATGTTGATTCTATCACATGGTCACCTTTGATGTTGGAAAAGATAGTTGAAGAGATTGGATATGAGATGGCAGGGAGGATGAAAGTGCACTACTGTGTGCCAATGCTGGCAGTGGAGAGGAATGGATTAAGAGAGATCAGAGGTGAAGATGACACTCAAGCAATGACAACATTTGTGTCCATTGGATATCATTGTCTGGTTCTGTATTTAGAACATGGTGAGAGCTTGAGGTCAACTAACTTGGATGATGTTCTGCGGTTCCCAGTAGCAAATTTACCACCAGTTTTCAGCCCTTGTAAAGCAAGAAGTACATCAGAAGCAAATCACAATGAAGTTACTGAAGATGTTGAGCGAGATGTCCATGTTCTAGTTACTGAAGATGTTCAGCAAGATGTACCTATTCCAAAACAAACTGTATATACAGTGGATGGTGATGAGAGTGTTGGTGGTACTAGAAGACATGGGAAGAGGACTAGAAGTCAGGTTGAAGTTGAAGATGGTGAAGCACAATCTGATTCGGGAGATTCAGACTATGACCCGAAGGATCTTGTTGATTCAGACTATGCAGTCAGTGACGACGATGATGATCTATTTGAAGATAATGTTGACGATGAAGATATCAAGATGGTTAGCAAGAAAGATATGACTGAAAGTTCATCACAGAAAGGAAAAGAGAAGATTAAAGAAGAGGACTCCGAGGGAGACGATCTTTGGGGACCTGATTCAGATGACGAAACAGATGCAATGAAGGGAAAATTCAAGACATTTAGGGAAGTTGATCTGCAAGATCCAAAGTTTCATGTGGGGCAAATATTTGAGTCAGTTGAGGTGTTGAGAGAAGCAATCAGAGCTTACAGTTGCATCAATAGACGAGATATCAAATTGCCAGTTAACAATAAGAAGAAATTATGTGCAAGATGTAAAGATGACTGTACATGGTACATGTGGGCATCACACGACAGCAGAACCAAATGCTTCATGATAAAGAAGTTTGTGGGTCAACACTAGGTGCATTCGTTTACATCAGTTTTCCTTGCAGAGAAATATTTAGAGAGCTTCAGAGCTGATCAAGACATGAACATGAAGAATTTCTCAAGGATTGTGCAGAAGGACTGGAATATGACACCATCGAGACCCAAACTGCAAAGGGCTAGGAGGCTGGCCTTGAAGACCATCTATGGTGATGAAGAAGGCCAGTACAATTTGCTTTGGGACTATGCCAATGAATTAACTAGTTTGTCTTTGCTTCTTACTCTTTCCTATGTATTAACTGTTTGCTTGCACCAACAGATACATCTTGGAGGCTAGAGAGCTACCTGTATTGTCAATGTTCGAGAGGATGAAGTCACAGATCATGGCAAGGCATTATACAAAGCAGAAAGAGGAAGCTAAGTGGCCAGGTCTTATATGCCCTAAGATAAGGAAAAAAGTCGAGAAGAATGAGGAGCTAGCAAATATGTGCTTTGTTGATGGAGCTGGAGATGGTGTCTTTGCAGTAGGAGAGCTTGTTAGCTCAACTCCAATTGATTATATTGTCGATCTGAAGCAGAAAACATGTAGCTGTAAAAGGTGGGAGAAATCAGGAATCCCTTGCCAACATGTCATATCTTGTGTTAGAGGCGAAGGAATTGACCCGCTGACACTTGTTGACAACTGCTACACCATTGAAATGCACAAGAAAGCATATGCCAACATTGTACATCCTTTCAAAGACAGGACAGAATGGGAGAGGATGAATGGACCTATAATTCTACCACCCTCTTACAAGAAGCATGTTGGAAGACCTACAAAGAACAGACGAAAGGCACCTGGAGAAGTTGATTGCAGAAGTGGAGGCAAAAGAATGACAAGGCATGGAGTGATTATGCACTGTGGATACTGTGGTGGACCAAACCATAACATAAACGGATGCTACTATTTTAAAAATGGTTTGCTGGCACCACCTGTTCCACCACAGATCAATGGGCCTCCTCCACCAAGTAATGCAACACAGACCAATGTGCCTCCTCCACCAACTGATGTAGCACAGGACCAACAGATACATCCAGAAGTTATCTTAACCCAGGTGATCTTCATATCTTGTCTCCATTTTTGCATACATCTTTGGTTATTACTGCTTGTTACTTACTGAAGTTACTCAAACAGGGAAATCAACCTAGTAGTAATCAAGCATCGACGTATGAAGATACCCTTTTAGGCAACATGATTCAACAGGTAGCCATGTAGTACTTAAACTACAATTTTTGCAGCACACTAACTGAACGAGGCACTAACGTAATCTTGAATGTAGATACCAATTGTGAGGAACATGGAAGCTGTGCCTATTCCACACTCTTCTTTCATTACTGCTGCACAGAACATGTTGAACCAGCCTGAACCATCATCTAGCACTATAAGGCAAGGTCAACTTGCTCAGCAGTTGCTAGCCATGCAGAAGGAGAAGAACAGAGTACTAGAAGAAAGAAAGATAGCTATCCTAGAAGCTAAGAACGCAGCAAACCTGAAGAAAGCTGATGATGCAGCCAAAAAAAGAGCTTTGCAGGAGGAAAAGAAGGCTCAGGAAGCACAAGCAAAAGCTTTAGAACTTGCGGCAAAGAGGGAGAAAAGGAGAGAAGAAGCTGAAATCAAGAAGAAAGCTCATGCTGAAACTAGAAAGATACTTGCAGAGGTAAAAAAGTATTGTGCTGATAAAAAGAAGGAACGAGATGCTGAAAAGAAACTTGCAGAGAAGAAGCTGAAGGCAGATCAAAGAGCTGCGGAGAAGAAGCTGAAGGCTGATCAAAGAGCCGCAGAGTTGGCTGCAAAGATAGCTGCATCAAGACCTGGTGCAAGCTTTGAAGATGATGATGCTTTCGTCAATCCGAGAGCTAAGAAGATCAGCATGTTTGATGAGTTGAGGGCTCCAACCAAGAAATGAATGGTTTCTGACCTGTAATGCTTTCTGTTTAATGCTCATCTGTTTGAGCTAGTGTTACAAATTTCAAACAATGTGTAATGCTCATCCGTTTGAGCTACTCCTGCAGATTTCGATCATTTTGGATGGTTTAGTTCACTGCTATGTTTTTAGTACTTTGTACCTCAAGACAAATATGCCAGGATATGTATGTATGCTCATCTACTTGAGCCAGCTTCAATATATCAGTTAGTATCTATGTATGCTGCACTGTGTTAATCAAATTTTTGACTTTGTGTAATTCATAAACATAGACACAAAGCATTTCATACTACCACAAAAGCACCACATATAAGCAGTTCATACACATGTCTTCACTGGACTGGACAGAGAACATACTCTTACATAGCATTGCACTAACTACTAATCCACTAGATCATCTAACTACTAGTTCATCATCCACACACACACAACTAGCTAATCCATCCATCCATCCAGTACATCATTTCTTCAGAATGACAATAGCCAACACAACTGACAGCAGCACAAGTCCAATCTTCATCAGCTGCTCTGGTCTACGGCTCCGTCGGCCTGCTCTGGTCCAACAACTGGCAGATGTGCCAGGCCGCCGTCGAAGCCGTCCTCACCAGGAACCCCATCGTCCAGGTCTCCTCCGAGGACGCACCCGCTTCAAGCGCGCGTCTTCCTCTGCCTCGTCCCAACACAAGCCGTCCTCCAACGGTTCCGGCCCCAAGCCGCAGCCGCAGCCGCGGGCAGAGGAGGAGCTAGATCACCATGAGCACCTCCACGGTTAATGGAGCACTCGAGTTCGAACATCCGCTCCTCATGGCGAAGCAGCTCAGGCGAATCCTCGTGGTCTCCGGTGCCGGCGGCGTCCACTATTTTTAGGGATTTCACTGGCGAGGCGAAGGGGAATTTTAGACGAGTAGAGAGAGAGGAGCCGTAATGTACTGGCGACATTTTGCACAAAACCCCTCCTGTACATGGGCCCTCTAGCTGTCCGCCGTGACGTGTCCCTCCCGCACCGCCCAGTCGACCAATACGTGCCGGCTCCGGACAGCAGTAACCGTCTATGCTCTCGTTGGGTGTCTTCAGATACCGTCATCGAGTATTCTCTAAGTACGGTAACCCAAGTGAACCAGACGGACAAGTACGTACACTAGCCATGTATTTTACTCAACAAAAATTATCCAACTCGCCTTGGGACTTGGTCCTCGGTTTAGATCTGGTACTCATCCAAGGCGGCTCACGCGACTGAGGAGAGAGGCGAAGCGGCGATTTTTGGACGCCCACCGCCGACCCACCGCGTGCTCGCCGCCACGCCGTGGGATTCCTCCCCTCCGCCTGCCGCTTCGGCGGCGGGAGGGTGGGGGATCCCCGGTGCCGGCTTGTACAAACGGTAGGGTAGGGTGGTGTTTCCGCCGGCGGCGCCGTGGAGGAGGTGGTGCTGGTGGTGGTTGGTTTGGCGTCGGCGTGCTCTCCTCCGGCGGTGGTGCTCCATGGAGCCCGGCGTCTGCGCGTGCGACCTGCTGGAGCTCGAGGCCCGGCGTGGCGCTCGAGGTCCACCGTTTCCCCCCAGATCCGCGGTGGCGGTGGGTCTGGCGGCCGGAAACCAGTGCTGGACGAGCTCCGAAGCTCCCTCCTGCGGCGGATCCGAAGGCGGCCGTTGCAAAGCGGCGTCGGGATGCCGGGGGGACGTCTGCCCCGGCTGTTCATCGTCAAGAACTCCGTCGCGGCGCGGCGGAGAGGCACGGCGGCGTCTCTCAAGGGATTAAATGTTCCCAGGCAGCGGAAGGGTGGTGGTCGCCGCTCTTCGTCTCCATCGCCGGCGGTGCTGCGGTGCTCGGTGCCAGCTCTGGTTTCTGCTCTACGTATTTTCCTGTTTGTACTGTCTTTATACTATGTACTTTGTACGTGGTTCGGTGGTGAATATACGTGGTTGTTTGGCTGTGTCAAAAAAAAAAGAGCAGCTCACCGGATGCTGACAAAAAAACTCTGAACTTTCGATCTGATCTCAAACGATGCTTCAGCTGCATATGCGGCAAGACTGCGACTGTTGATCCGATTGAACGCTGCGTCCGGAAATCAGCGGATCGTCGAAACCTTCAGCTCTGATACCACTTGTTGTAAAAGAGCGCAGCGAAAAGTAGATCAAACGAAAAAACAAGAACACATATTTTTACGTGGAAAACCCTTGCGGGAAAAAACCACGGAACGCACGAAGGCGTATCACTATAATCGGAGGAGTATTACAATACACGAGAGGACAAACCCTTTCTCGTGCTATGGATCTGGTGGATCTCTCTCAATCTCACGATCTATTTTATGACTACCTCTAGCTATATATGGGGGGCAAACAACTCTCTGTCTTGTCGGACACGAAACGGAATTGTAGACATGCCTTATTCCAGTAGGACTCCATATCTGGTAAAACAGGATTAGAATTCGGAGCACAAGAAAAAATAACAAGAGCAAGGCCGAACTCGCTCCTGCCCCCGTCAGGCAGCTGAAAAACCTCTACAGGCAACCACACAACCTGCTTTACTACGCATTTGAACACGCAAAGCTTACTACTGCATCAAAGCACATAAGGTCTCTCCAAAACTATACGAGCCACCATTTCTCATAAGCAGCTAATGCACTAGGGGGGCACAGGTGTACTAATGCACTAGGCAATTTGGGCAAAAAATTCAAAATTTGAAAACTTATCAAAATAGTCCGAAAAGAATCATGCACATGCCTGACCATGGTACGCACCGCCGTGATTTTTTTCGCACCAAAATGTCGCCGTATGCGCCCTGAGAAAAAATGACAAATCTCTGACAGAATTTGAGATCCCAAAATTTGAATTTTCTGTCAGAAATTTGTCATTTTTGCCCAGGGCGCATACGGTGACATTTCGGTGCGAAACAAAACACGGCGGTGCGTACCATGGTCAGGCATGTGCATGATTTTTTTCGGAATTTTTTGATAAGTTTTCAAATTTCAAATTGTTTTTGAAATTCGATCCGGAGAGTCCGTTTTAGATCCGACGGCCCAGATTGCCTAGTGCATTAGTACACCGGTGCCCCCTAGTTCACAGCATATGCCCCCCTCGATCTGCCATTTTTCGAGTCCGGTTTTCTGTAGTCTAGACTCTAGACCAGAAAGACAAATACTGGGATAGTTGAAAACTTGAAACACTATCGAAGTCGGATCCTGTGGTAGTATGCTCTCAAAACATGCCCTATTTCTGGCACGCTAGATCGACCACATGAGCGCAACCACTCCTACAACAACATTACTTTGAACTTTAACAGGAAATGACTTAATCCAGCTAGGTAACTCTTCTACAGCTCTAGGAGTATTTTTTAAGGCAAAAATTAACTAACAACATCCACAAGTATCTTTTTTTTAGAAATGGGGGTGCAGATCCCGGCCTGTGCATCAAACTGATGCACACAGCCTCTCCGCAATTATTGCATAGTATCAAACATTCATCCAAAGTTATTACAGATCACGGATCACCCAACGTGGATACAAAAATTAACCAGATGAAAAGGGCCCTAGCCATCTATTCGCTTATGATGTAGTCACCCACCCCGACAGAAGATAGCCCGTACGACTATCATCATTCGAGTACATCCGGTATCCATGAGTCCACGCTGATCCGCAGGCAAAAGATAGGACCACATATGGATCCAATAAGTCGCCTTGTTTATAACCTGCAAATAATGAGTAGATTGTGCATTGTTAAAATGATATCATTGCGGCAATTTCAAATTGCCCATAGAATGGCCGCCACACCAATTCTAATTCGCGCTTTTGATTTCTTATCTGTCCCATTCAACCAGCTACCAAACATATTTGCTACACTTGTTGGAGGATAAATGTTAAAATTAAAATGCACCAATCTCCAAATGCCTCGAGCAAAAGTACAAGATATGAACAAGTCCTCTAAAGACTCGTCTGCATCACAGAAAACGTATTTCTTGCAACCTGTTCATCTCCGTTTAATCAAATTATCTTTTGTCAATAATTCCTTTCGGTTTAAAAACCGTAAGAAAATTTTAATTTTTAAAGGTATCTTAAGCAATATTGGGGATATCGTTTATCGGGAACTTATCGGTCGACCCAAGATAAGGGGTAAATCGGTCGATTTATCGACATATCGGCTGATTTATCGGCATATCGGCGAATTTATCGGCCGATTTATCTTATCGGTGAGACACTGAGAAGCGATAAATCGGCCGATTTATCGAAATATCGGAAGATATCTTGAACAGTGATCTTAAGTCTCCAAAGATATTTACGCAAGTATCTCGTGTGACCATTAAGCAGCTCGGCATAATAGGATTTAACTGTAAAAACCCCCGATGAGGTTAGCTTCCAGTTAAATTTATCTGGTTCACTAGTCCAGTTAACACGCATCAGTTTTTCAACTAGTTGAAACCACAAATCCCTATTCGCACCTACCAAGTTCCTACAAAAAGGCAGAAACCCTGAACTTATAGATGAAAGCTAAATTAAACCCCAAACTTTGAATCCCTGAAATTGGCATCTCGAACTAATGAATCCCGGTCTATCCCGGACCCTGGAGATATTTTGGAGTTGAAAATAAATAATTTACTAAACTGAATAATTCGGTGCTCTCACTGACAAAGAGGGCCCACATGTCATTCCCATCTTCCACCTCTGATCTTTCTCGTGAATCAATCTCTGTCTAATGCACGAGTAGAGGGATGCAGCGGCTTGGTCCGAGATGGCGGCACACCGCCGTGTTGCGTAGCTGCGACGGCGCCTCTATCCCGAGCCCCATCGGCGCCGGATGCCCCCGACGAGAGCAACAACAACCACGGCGGCGGTCCCTTTCCCGAGCTGCAACGCCCCACTCCAGTTGGAGCAGTACAAAGCCGCGCCAGTAGCCGCAAGCCGCCGGCGGCGGATGGGTAGCAGTATCTCTGAATCCATGGAGCTGCAAGCCAGGGAGCTTGGGCGGATGCCACCGCGACGCCTGCTGGAGTCAGCAAGAGAGCATGATGCGGGAAAGCGCCTCCTCCTCCGGCTGCTCGGCTGCCACACTGGCTACCGGGACGAACGGCCTCGACGCCCTTTGACTTTAATTAATTTCCCCTACCGATTTGAGGAAACAAATCTTCTTGACCCCGCCAGCTTGATTGATCCTTTGGCAACTATGTACGACAAGATAGCTAGATGTAGTCAATCGAATCAATTGGAGTAGCTAGCTAGCTCTAGCTAATCGAATCAATTGGAGGCACTGGAGCACATCACCAATTTGATGCCATTGTAGTATGTTGTGCCACCTGCTACACGGGCGACATGGAGAACCTCGAGCCGTGCATAGCAGGGCCATGAGCAGTGCGTGGCTTGCCGAAGCTCTGTGGTGCGCGGCCGGTGCAGACCAGCAGTCCAAGGCACGAGCGGCGGCGACGGGTCATGGTGGTGAAAGTGAGAGAGATTAGAGATGGATATGACAAGTGGGCCCTTATTGGCAGTGAGAGTAGCATCCAATCCCGGTATATTAGCTATTTTCCCGATGTGCCAAACAGACATAGGGTTGAAAATAGACCGGGATTCATTAGTTCAGGGTACCAATTTCAGGGATTCAAAGTTTATGGTTTAATTTAGCTTTCATCTACAAGTTCAGGGTTTATTTTGGACTTTTTCCTTTCAAAAACATTAGCCACCGTAGCTTGCTTGTTAGAAGATATAGCATATAAGGAAGGGTATTCATTCGCTAAAGGAATATCACCTGCCCATATGTCCTCCCAAAATCGAATTTGCTGTCCGTTTCCAAGGGTAAAGGAGCCAAATTTGAAGAAGTCATCTTTGACTCGCATTAATCCCTTCCAAAAAGGTAAATCTGATGGTTTGGCTTGAACTTGTGACAACGTTTTATCACCTAAGTACTTGTTACTTAAAAGTTCCTGCCATACACCATCCTCATGCAAAAATTTGAAAAGCCATTTGCTCAGCAAGCACTTATTTTTAATTTCTAAAACTTTAATCCCGAGCCTCCTTGGTCCTTAGGTCTACACACAATGTTCCATTTGGTGAGTCTGTATTTCTTCTTTTGCTGGTCATTCTGCCAGAAAAAACGAGACCTATAAAAATCTAATCTTTTACGTACCCCCTAGGTATTTCAAAGAAAGATAGCAAGAACATCGGTAATCTAGTCAAAACAGAATTGATTAGCACTAGACGATCTCCATAAGACAACATCTTAGCTAACCAGGACCCCAGCTTACGCTCGAAGCGATTTTCAACTGGTTTCCATTCCTTATTGAGCAGCTTTCTATAGTGGATAGGAATACCTAAATATTTAAATGGGAGTGACCCTAGTTCACAACAAAAAATATGTCGGTATTGCTCCTTCTCATCCATAGCTTTGCCAAAACACTATATCTCGCTTTTATGAAAGTTTATTTTTAGTCCTGATAATTGCTCAAAGAAGGCCAATATTAATTTCATGTTCACGGCTTTCGCGATGTCATGTTCAAGAAATAATATTATATCATCAGCATATTGGAGGATGGAAACACCCCCATCAACTAGATGTGGTACCAACTCTCCATCCTGACCATCCTCTTTTGCTCTTGCAATAAATTAAATAACATTGGTGACAGGGGATCTCCCTGTCTTAGACCTTTGAGTGTTTGGAAATATTGACCGATGTCATCATTTACGCGAATACCAACACTCCCCCCTGAACAAAACGAGCGACCCACTCACACCACTGTGGTGCAAATCCTTTCATACGCAACGCTTGCTGCAGGAAGGACCATTTTACTTTATCATAGGCCTTTTTGAAATCAATCTCAAATAAAACTCCATCAAGTTTCTTGCGTTTTAGTTCATGTATTGTTTCATGTAACACCACAACTCCCTCCAAGATATTTCGTCCTGGAATAAAAAGGTGTTTGAGTTGGACATATGACTCTACTCGCAATAGAAGTCACCCTATTCGTCCCAACCTTTGTAAAAAATTTGAAGCTGACATTCAGGAGACAAATCGGTATGTACTGCTCAATTCGACACGCATCTTCTTTTTTGGGCAGCAAGGTAATAAATCCAAAGTTCAGCTTATAAAGTGGCAGCTCACCCGTCCGCAGCTGGGCAAACATTGCCATCAGGTCATCTTTTAGTATAGGCCAATTTTTTTTTTTGATAAAACTCCGCTGGGAACCCGTCTGGTCCCGGAGATTTGTTGTGTTCCATTTGAGAGATAGCCTCATGAACCTCTTTCTCAGAGAATTCCGATGTTAGAATGCTATTCTCCTCTGGAGATATTTGAGGCATATCCTCAATTACCTCCTCATCCATATCAAAATAGTTTGGATCGGGAGCTCCAAATAACTTTTTATAATATTCTGATATTAAGACTTTAAGATTGGCTTCCCCCACTATAGTGCCCTCATCTTGCTCTAGTTGAAAAATCTTTTTTTTCTATGTTTACCATTAGCCATAATGTGGAAATACCGCGTATTATTCCCACCTTCTTGAATATGTCTAACTTTAGCACGTTGAGCCCATTTGGATTCCTCATCACGTCTAAGTTTAGCTAACTCGCTGTCTGCCTGTTTTTTGGCTGCCCGCTCGGCTGCGCTTAGAGAACAAGTTTCAGCTTTAATATCTTGTTCGTCAATGAGTGCCAATAGACTCTCTTTCTTTTTCTTATATTCTCCACTCAGATTCTTTGCCCAACCCCGCAATAACTTTCTCAAGTGTCTAATTTTTTCCTGTCATCGCTCAATAGGAGAATCCCCCTTCTGGACCGATGTCCATTCACGCATAATCATCTCATAAAAACCATCTTGGCATATCCAAGATAATTCAAAAGAGAAGTGATTCTTATTCCCTAAATGAGCCTGGTATCACCCGACTCTAAAATTAACGGTGTATGATCCGACCCCGTGCGAGTCATTGCATGCATCGTCACGAACGGGTACTTTTGTTCCCACTCAACACTTGCCAAGAAACGATCTAAAAAACGATGATCTATTGTTTCATCATTTGAACACAACTAAAATTTTGACTAACGTAAAATAATCCTTCTACAAGTTAGCCACACACAAACTTTAACTTTAAGAGGAGCTTTGATAATTCACATTTTCTGTAAGGATATTTAATCCGTCTACATAGAATTAACAGGAAATTCAACAGATTTTCTCAAAGTCCATCCACATTTATCTTGTTGTTCAATAAGTACTATGTTACCACATATATTTTGTAATTCTCTCAACATATCGGCCAATTCTCCCCGAGAGATTTCTTCCAAAACCAAAACAAGACCAGTTATTTTTTTGCGAAAAGGCCAACCAATTTATTTATCATCAACAATGGTACAAAGAATTTTAAAAGTAATAAAAATTATAAACAGGTCTTCAGACCACATAGCGACGACTATAAACACTAAAGCGCGCCTTCTGTCCTCACCCCTCCCTCACTGGAGCCGGGTAAACCTTGTCGTCATAGAGCTTGTTGTAGTAGACATACAGGAAGTCGTCGTGCTAAGGCCCAGAGGGACCAGCGCACTAGAGCAGTAACCATCGTGAACGATGAAAAACAGTAGACCGGAAGAGCCAGACCTGCAACCACACGGACGAACACAAAAACGGACAGGATCATAGGGATCTCCCAGACACACGCGTCCACGCGCCCTCCGTTGGCGCTAGGCGCACCACCGGAGCGAGGATAGGACGGGAAGGACCTTATTATGACTTCAAGAAGTAGCCGCCGCCTCACCATCTTGAAGGACACTTAAAGAACCTAAACGAAGGACGAGAACCCCACCGGCGAGATACCGTGATCCGCCATGCCTCCGACGCCCTAAGGCCGGAGACGGAGCAGACCAGCGGCGTCACCGGCGAGGGGGACGGAACTCTAGATGGGTTTGTACAGCCGCGTCAGGATCGCCTCTCTCCTGACCCTCACCTCACGCACCGTTTCGTGGTACCCTAACCCTTATCCCATTTCCGTTTCATGTAATCGAGTTCGGGAGTCGCAATTCCAGCACCGACGGGACGTTGACTCATTTCGGTTTGTCCGGTCTGGGACACGTAAATCGACTCTAGAACTGGTTCTATGGGGTATCTAGGTGATAATATTCGGAGCGATAGCTGTTTTTCGAGATGTATTCGATGTGTATTTTTCAACTGAAACTGTAAATATCCAGGTTTGAATATTTGACCACTTTTATGGGATCTGCTAGAGATGATCTAAGGCTTTTCGTTTTCTTTTCCATATCTGGCAAAAATGGTTAAACTCGGATGAATCATCTGACTGTTCACCAAGTCGGCCGAGACTTAAGAGGAAATCAGTCAACTGTTACTTGGCAACTCCGAAATAAATATATAGCTAGGCAGCCCAATTGAGTTTAGAGCACTTGCACTGGAGATTGAGCACTACTCGAACAAGAAAACGGAACACGTGAGCATATATGGTTAAATACTATAGTAGTATGTGCATCCTGACCAAACATGGATAATTCTTCTACAGAAACATTGCATTGCTCAGTGCCCAATATTGTATTACTTATCAATCATCAGAAAGTAAAATCTTTTTTTTTACGGGAGAAAGTAAAATCACTATCGCCATTAACTCAAAAACATTACAACACACTTCTTCTTTGAATTTTGAAAAGAAATTACAATATATTCTTCACCAAATATCGATGATTCACAATTGTCACTTGTGGTTTAATTTCTTAACAGACAAGAGCGCGAAATGAGCTTTGCTTACACCGACTGTCTCGATCTAGCTCTAGCTTCTGAGTGGTGACTGGTGAGTACTAAATGCAACTTGTAGTCAGTGGCATGGATCAGGTAGCGGGGCACCGCAGAGGCACTTGTTGTGCGCGAAGGAGTACATATCGTATCTCGCCGCCGCGCCGGCCGGCACCGCGCCGCAGAGCCGGTTGTAGCTGACGTTGAACACCTGTAGTTGCGTGAGGTTGGCCACCACCGCCGGGATGCCGCCGTAGATCATGTTGTGGCTCAGGTCCAGCGAGTCCAGCCGTAAAATCAGGCGCAGCCCGGACATGTTGAAGCTCAGGGCGTTGCGCGACAGGTCCACGGAAACCAGATCCGGTTTGTCGTCTCCCCGGCCGAACAGCAGCGAGGCGTCCCCTGTGAGCTGGTTCCGCGACAGGTCGATCTGTACGAAGTTCACGGCGGCGAACTCGGCCGGGATGCCGCCGGACAGGTTATTGTGGGAGAGCGCCAGGAACGCCTGCGGCCCGGCCATGCTGAGGAGCAGCGCCGGGATGTGGCCGGTGAGGCGGTTGCGACTGAGGTCGACGCTGATGAGCCGCGGGAGCGCGCCTAGGGACGGTGGGATGGCGCCGGTGAGCGCGTTGAAGGAGAGGTCCAGCGACTCCAGAGCTTTGAGCGCACCCAGGAATGGCGGCACGGGGCCTGACACGCCGGTCCGCGAGATGGTGAGCTCCTTGAGGCCGGAGAGCCTGGCGAGCGCCGCCGGGATGGCACCGGACACGCCGGGGAGCTTGAAAAGAAACAGGGTCTCGAGGCGGGTGAGTCCGGCGATGGCGTCGCCTGGCACGGTGCCGGTGATGCTGACGTCCCGCAGGATGGCGAGGCTGACGACGCGGCCCGTGGTCCCCCCGGAGCCGTCGTCGTCGGAACACTCGATGCCGGGCCAGCGACAGCACGGGAAGTCGGGCGTCCATGATACAAAGGAGGAGGCGTTGCTGAATGCAGCCTTAACGGCGAGGAGCGCGGCTTCGTCGCCGCCGTGGCATGCCTCCTTCTCGGCGCCGGCAGCGGTGCCGGCGGCGAGGAGCAGCAGGACGGCGAGTATGTCGAGGGCGTGCATCCTGTGTTTTGTATTGCTAGGAATGAGGTGTCATGCCTGTCTATATACACGATGGCGAGTTGCAGAGTTTGGCGCCACCGGATTTGTTCTGGCTGACATGCATATCCATGTCTGCGGCATGGCATGGTGCTTTGGTGTAGTGTACGAGGATTTGTACCGGTTTCTTTTCTTTGAATGGGCAACAATCACTAGCGTAGCTACGAACTCGCAAAGTGGGATATAGTTTGAATGGGCAACAATCACTAGCGTAGCTACGAACTCGCAAAGTGGGATATAGTTTGTCGACTGTCCCGACAAAAAGGGTCAAGGTTTATATTGTATTCTTTTCTTATTTATCCGTTAGGTTTTTATAAGGGTGAGAAGCAACAAAATGTTGAAAAAAATTCTTCATGGTCCATGTACATCAAAGTTGTACAATCAGTAACTAAACTCAAGCTTCCCGTTTCTAGGTTATTCATAAAGTATACATGCACTTATTTTTCCTTTTTTTTCTTTTGATTAGTTTTTCGGTGCAGAAGAACAAGAAATAGAGTAGCCGACTTCAATGATCCAGATCTCTCAAATCTGGAGCTTGTAAATGTTGGAGGCTTGAACTTGCTGCCAAGTTCTGCTATGCGAGTAACTTGTGAATACGAATGTGATATCTCTTCTACTAACTCTGTTTCAATGAATAAGGCGCACACGCTTTTCAAGATGAATTTTGATCGAAAATTTGATAAAAAATATCTTGATTATATTCTACATAATTAGTATCGTTAGATTCGTATTGAAAAAAACACTTTCTAATGATGCTAATTTTATACCAATAATCTTTATATATTTGGAGTAATTTTGGTCAAAGATAAAAGACATAAAACAAGGGCACCTTATTTATTGGAATGGAGGGAGTAGTTCATAACATTCCTAGTCTATCGCTACTCTCCTCTATCACTCCTGAATTCTGCATAGCCATCATAATAGAAAACAAGCTATTCGTTAGTCATCGCACCAAGTTCACGATGACATCAATGCATGATGCTTAGAGAGGTGTTAAGAAAAACAAACCGGTTTTTTAAGCACTAATGCTTATTTACACTAGGCAGATACCTAACTAGGCACCTTTCCTATACAAATAAGTGATGGTGCTTTAAAAAGTGGTTTATTTTCGTAAGCACCCTCTAAGCACGTTTCATTGTACATGGCCTAAGTAACGTTTAACGAAATGTTTGGTTCAGCAGTTTTTTCATCAACTATTGAAATATTAACATATCTAGTTCTAAAATATAAATATAAATGCTAAAATAAATGTATGATTCACTAGTTGAAATTGTTCCTCCACATAAATCACATTTTTAGTAAAGCATTTTTTGGTTGACATATGTCCTTTCTTCTCCTTGATCTACAATGTGATGTTTTAGTAAAGCACTTGGCACTATGTTGATATGTGAGTCCAATAAAATAATGTAAAGTCTCTCCTATTTAAAAGAAGAATTTGGTTCCACATTCTGCCTTGCTTCGTCAAGCATTGCCTTCACGTCGTCGCGACCCCGCTCCACCCGGTTTCACGATTCCCTCTTTGGAAAAAAGGTCCGCTCCTCTCTCTCCGACAATCTCGCCCATCATGCCGAGAAACCCACAGACGACAGAAATCGCAAGAAAAGAGCGTTTCTTCCCCCACGCGTTGTGGCCGGCGCCGCCCCTGCACAAGATGCCGCCGCGCCTTTGTCGCCGTCCTTCCCGCGCGGCCCTCGCCGCCTTGGACCGTCCTCCTGCGACTTCTCGGAAAACATCTTGACGCTGGGGAATTGAGGACTGTGAGTGAGAACAGCACAATGGGACGGTGGTGGTCGCCGAAGCCGCGGTCGGTACAGCTGCTACTGGTGGGCGTCGCCCTCGTCGCCGCCACCTTCTATTCCGGCACCCTCTTCCAGTCGTCCAGCTCCCCGCACTCATATTTTCCCCTTCCAGCTCGTGGTCGCAAGATTCCTCCAATCCCCAAGGTACCTGTCTACTTCCTATATTGGGGGGCAGAGTACGCCCCCCTTGCCGATCTGGGTTGCAATGTTCTTCATACGCAAAACTGTATCAGTTTGGCCTTGATGGTTCGTCTTGCAGGTTCTAGATTCGTTTTATTTCTATTTGTCTATATTGCAACTCACGCTGTAAGTGTACCATTTGCCCGCACATACTGCCAGTTTTGCCCATGTCGGCATTATCATCGCGTGATGCCGCATCTGTTAGATTAGCGTAACTTGTTGTACACGGTATTGTATAAACCGTATCCTAGCTAATTGATCTGTTGAGATCTGCCTTGATTCACAAGGCATTACTTGATGTAATCGTATCTTGTACTTCCTTCCGGGGTTTGGTTAACCGGCTATATAAACACGCACGGTGTGCTCCCAACGGAGTACGACACCTTACCCTAAAACAATCACATGGTATCAGAGCCATCTTCCCAAAAACACATCTAGCCAAACCAATCTCCAATCGCCTCCATGGCTTCCTCCTCCCAAGCCCCAGCGACGGGCAACCCTTCGGGAATCCCATCACCGAGAAGCTCGCCAAGAACAACTACATCCTATGGCTTACTCAAGTCCTCCCTGCAATCCGTGGAGCACGGCTTGAGGGCTTCCTCGATGGGTCACTCAAGGCGCCGCCGAAGCAAATCGTCGTCAAGAACGGTGAAGCCACCACCAAAGAGGAGAACACGGACTACGGTGTCTGGGTGGCCAAGGACCAACAGGTCCTGAGCTTTCTCGTGTCCTCCCTCACACGGGAGATCCTGCCGCATGCTGCCAACGCGCAGACATCAGCGGCACTCTGGGAGATACTTCAGGAGATGTACGTGGCCAGATCACGCGCACACACTACCAACACTCGCATCGCCCTCGCAAATGCAGAGAAGGGCGCCAAAACCATGGCAGAATATGTTGCCACGATGAAGAGCTTGGAGAACGAGATGATCTCCGCCGGCAAGTACCTCGATGACGAGGACATGGTCTCCTACACCCTCGCCGGCCTCAAGGATCCCGAGTACAACTCGTTGGTGTCCGCCATCCTCGCCAGAGAAAACCAGATCACGGTGAGCGAATTGTATCAGTTACTTCTATCATATGAGAGTCGTCAACAGATGCTCCGTGGCGCATTCGCGCAATCCTCCGTCAACGCCGCCATGCGCGGTGGTCGTGGTCGCTTCGGTGGACGAGGCACTGGCGGCCGTGGAGGACAAGGCCGTGGCTACAACGGCGGTGGGCCGAGTGGCTATGGCGGCGGCTACAACAACAACGGCTACAACAACAATCGTGGCCGTGGCAACTACAACAACAATGGCCGCGGTCACGGCAACAATGGCAGCGGTGATCGCGGTGACCGCGGTGATCGCCCAAGGTGCCAGCTCTGCCATGTCCAGGGCCATGTTGTCCAAGACTGCTGGTACCGCTATGACTCCGACTTCGTCCCCAAGGAGAGGACTGCCGCTGTCGCCCACTACAACAACAAATACGGGGCCGACAGCAATTGGAACATGGACACCGGTGCGACTGATCACATCACCGGCGAGTTAGAGAAACTTCATGTCTATGACAAGTACCACACCGCAAGCGGTGCAGGTATGAATATTAATCACGTTGGTTATTCTACTATTTCAACCCATGATCGAACCCTTCATCTAAATGATGTTCTTCATGTTCCAAGTGCTAGTAAAAATCTTATATCAGCCCATCGTTTCGTCTATGATAATCATGCTTTCATTGAAATTCACCCAAACTTCTTTTGTGTTAAGGACAAGGTCACGAGGAAAACTCTGCTTGACGGACCCTGTAGGGATGGCATGTATCCTCTTGCCGCTTCATCACCTTCATCCAAGCAAGCTTATGCCGCCACCACTCCATCCCATGATAGATGGCACAGCCGGTTAGGTCATCCAGCGTCCTCCATAGTTCGTCAAATAATAAGCAAAAATAAACTCCCATGTTCGGGTGAGAATAAAACAGCCGTGTGTGAGGCTTGTCAAAAGGCAAAGAGTCACCAATTGCCTTATCCTAGATCCTCTAGTGTGTCCAACTATCCTCTAGAGTTAATTTATTCAGATGTTTGGGGTCCTGCCCCTTATTCTTTCGGACGAAAGAACTATTATATCAGTTTTATTGATGATTTTAGCAAATACACTTGGATCTATCTTCTCAGACATCGATCTGAAGTTTTTAATATCTTTCATGAATTTCAAGCTCTTGTTGAACGTCGTTTTGAACGGAAAATTTTCACTTTACAATCTGATTGGGGAGGAGAATATGAGCGCTTAAATTCATTCTTTAAAACCATTGGTATAACTCATCATGTTTCGTGTCCTCATGCACACCAACAAAATGGGGCTGCCGAGAGAAAGCACCGTCACATTGTAGAGGTGGGACTTTCCCTCCTTGCTGAATCCTCCATGCCACTCAAATATTGGGATGAAGCTTTCATAGCTCCTGTATATCTTATTAATCGCATGCCTACTAAGTTGCTGAATTTCTCCACTCCACTTGAAACTCTTGAGAAAACAAAGCCGGATTACGGCTCCTTACGCATTTTTGGATGCGCTTGCTACCCCAACCTTCGGCCTTTCAATGCTAGAAAACTTGAGTATCGATCCACACAATGTGCATTTCTTGGGTATAGTAACTTACACAAAGGTTTCAAGTGTCTTGATATAAAATCTGGTCGCATCTACATTTCTCGAGATGTTGTATTTGATGAGACCATTTTTCCGTTTTCCAAACTTCATCCAAATGCAGGCATGCGCCTCCGGTCGGAAATTTTTGCTTCCCACACATCTCCTTAATCCCGACCAATTTGATCAAGGGGGTGAAATAGTGATGATCCAATTGTGACTAATATTCCTATAAATCCTGCTAATTATCTTCCTGAGGTTGCAGAAAAAAATCCACGTGAAAATCCTGTTGCAGATGGCCATTTTATGCATCTGCATGGTGTTGGCACGGAGACCCAGAACCGACAGCAAACGACAAGTGATGCGGCGCAGGGCCCGCGGCAAATCGCGTCGGAATCAATCACGGGATCTGCACGCAGCGAATCAGAAGCTGCCACGCCTCCTCGACAGCGCCAAACCGCGTCGAGATCGACTCCGGGATCAGCGCGTGGCGAACCAGGAACTGCCACGACATCCCGACAGCAGCGCACCATCACGATCCCAGGATCTTCTGCGGCTGAATCCTCACCAGCGAGCAATCACACGGAGGAAGACGGATCTGATGCGGCTGCGGCTGACGGCAGCGATCCCGAAGCAGATTCGCCGGGCCCGTCTGCAGATAGAGGATCCTCTGTGGAGCAGAATCCTGCTGCATCACATGTGCCTCCAGTGGTCACAAGATCAAAGAAAGGTATATTTCAACCGAAAAAATTCACTGATGGCACGATTGCTTACAAACGAGTCGGAGGAAAAATTAAGTATGCTAAGTTGAACACTACTGGTGAACCGGAAAATTTAGATGAGGCATTAAAAAATAAAAATTGGAAAAGTGCAATGGATGATGAATATGGTGCACTTGTAGAAAATAAAACTTGGCACCTAGTTTCTCCACAAAATGCTGGTAGGAACATTATAGATTGTAAATGGGTATACAAAATTAAGCGAAAAGTTGATGGCAGTATTGATAGGTACAAGGCTAGATTAGTGGCTAAGGGTTTTAAACAGAGATATGGTATAGACTACGAGGACACTTTCAGTCCCGTAGTCAAGACAGCCACCATTCGTCTTGTTCTATCTATTGCAGTGTCCAGGGGGTGGAGTTTACGACAGCTAGATGTGAAGAACGCGTTCCTTCACGGTGTTCTGGAAGAAGAAGTCTATATGAGACAACCACCTGGGTATGAAGTTAAAGGGAAAAATAACTATATCTGCAAGCTTGATAAAGCCCTGTATGGATTGAAGCAGGCTCCGAGAGCATGGTTCTCTAAGCTGAGTACGAAGCTGCAAGCACTTGGATTTCAGGCATCCAAGGCTGATACCTCCTTATTCTTTTATTCCAAAGGAAGAATCACCATATTTGTACTGATTTATGTTGATGATATAATTGTCACTAGTTCTTGTCAGAAAGCAACTACAGCTCTCCTGCGAGACTTACAAGAGGAATTCGCCCTGAAAGACTTAGGAGATGTGCACTACTTCTTGGGCATAGAGGTAAAGAAGGTAAAAGATGGGTTGTTATTGACTCAAGAAAAATATGTTTCGGATGTGTTGAAAAGAGTAGGAATGATAAATTGCAAACCTACCAATGCACCCATGTCCACTAGTGAAAAACTGTCGGCATTTGGAGGAGAGGCACTAGAAATAGAGGATTCTACCAGATATAGAAGTATTGTTGGTGCGTTACAATATTTGACACTCACTAGACCAGATATTTCCTTTGCTGTTAACAAAGTATGCCAGTTCTTACATGCACCAACCACGTTACACTGGACAACAGTTAAAAGAATACTGAGATATCTCAAGTATACATCCAGTCTTGGATTGAAGTTCCTGAAATCTCCTTCAATGCTTGTTAGTGCCTTTTCTGATGCAGACTGGGCAGGTTGTCCAGATGATAGAAGGTCAACCGGAGGCTTTGCTGTTTTTCTTGGCCCAAATTTAATTTCCTGGAGTGCTAGAAAGCAAGCCACAATATCCAGATCAAGCACAGAGGCAGAATATAAATCTCTTGCAAATGCCACAGCTGAAGTTATGTGGGTACAAACCCTTCTTGATGAACTAAGAGTTACTCATCCTCCAGCAGCACAATTATGGTGTGACAACATGGGTGCAACTTATCTCTCAGCTAATCCAGTTTTTCATGCTAGGACTAAGCACATTGAAGTTGATTATCACTTTGTTCGAGAAAGAGTTGCTCAGAAACTATTAGACATTCGATTTATTCCTACAGGTGATCAAGTTGCAGATGGTTTCACAAAACCACTTACAGTTCGTCAACTAGAAGCATTTAGAAACAATCTTAACTTAGATAAGTTATGATTGAGGGGGTGTGTTAGATTAGCGTAACTTGTTGTACACGGTATTGTATAAACCGTATCCTAGCTAATTGATCTGTTGAGATCTGCCTTGATTCACAAGGCATTACTTGATGTAATCGTATCTTGTACTTCCTTCCGGGGTTTGGTTAACCGACTATATAAACACGCACGGTGTGCTCCCAACGGAGTACGACACCTTACCCTAAAACAATCACAGCATCCTCCCCTTTGATGACACCATCGTCGCTCTTCATCTGGAAACTCGGGTAAGCACCGAGCTTCTCTGCATTATGTGTGCCTGTTTTGCACTGATTTAGCAGAACAATAAACATGCTAGGCTAGCTATATACCTACCGATCACATGGTATGGCCAGGCGTACAAAGAACCAAGACAATGGTGGGCTGATCTGGTCGCCAGTTGACATTGTTCTGAATAGCTAGGCCATTGGCGTCTCAATTAGTGTCATTTCCTGTATGTTGAAGAGAGATATCTCTTTTTTGGATGGCAGGAAAGCCAGTACTGAAGTTGGAAAGGATTGTACAATTTTGTTGATGATGGAAAGTCTGACTCTTTCCCCCTATTCTTCTGGGAATTGCAGTCCTGGCATCTCTTTTTTCCATGCAGGACCAGTTGACACAACGTTCCACGCAGTGACAAGATGGCTCCCGGCTCCTGCCCTATCTCGCCCTGCTGCCTTGGCATATGAATTAGCCTGACGTGTACAAATCTTTGATGCAAATTGACCTGCTGTTTCATTCACATTACTCCCCGCACATAGATTACATATCTTCATTGAAAAATAAGAGTTACTAGCCCAACTTGCATGTAAATTGCTGTTTCAGGCATGGTAATGGAAGGCAGTAGCGTTAAAATTGGTTCCCCTATGATGATGTTGATCACTTTGTGCTTCTTTTCTTACTGTTGCTAAAAATGATTCCTCTTGGTGATGTTGATAACAGACTTTTGTGGTCATGTCGAACGATTCTTTCGGATAGGGAAGACGACGAGGAACTAGGTGGTATGGTGGTATGAGTTACAGTTGCCGTACTACAACTATGTTCTTGGGCTGCTTCTGGTGTCCCGAATAGTACAGTCGTATCGAGTGACAACCGCTACCTCCGTCATGAAATTGGATGGACAGCCTGGTCTTACTCCTTTATCTAAAAAAAAGCCTGGTCTTACTCTATTTGAGGTCGGTGTTTTTGTGGTATAATATAATAATTGTCAAATCTTTACCAATAATATTTATTTGAGGTATGATCCATGTTTATTTGACTTCTTATGATTGCACATTTTCCCCTGTTTCCCCTGAAAATAATCATTGCCGGTTTTTGCAAGACAAAATTAGTGCTGATCCATGTTTATTTGACTTCTTATGATTGCACATTTAGGTTTCATGCCTCGTTTTCTGCCACAATATCATTGTTATACATTTACTATATAGAGTATTGTTTTTATCATTGCGGAGGGAAAATCTGACGGCCAAAAGATCAAATCTTGCTCTGTTTTAGTGGAAGGAATTAATGGATTAGCTAATTAGCCATTTCTGCTTACTCATGATTAGTACTACACATGTCAAACTGAGTCATATTCCTTTATAGTTCAGAGAGGAAACGACCAGCTGCCTATTTTTTGTCCTTCTAATTTTATATACTGAAGTTGTTGCATTTTATCATGATTAGAGTGTTCTTTTTCAATTAGTTATGTTACCGGAGAAGGAGAAGGCCACATAAACAGAGAGGCGGGAGTTGCTCGACTAAAGGATTCCTTCGAGGTATAGGAGGCTGCAGCATGGAACGGTGGGTAAGCTTGATAGAGAATTAATAAAGCTCATGTTCAGGAAGTGACCGCGGGTGTTGGATCGTACAAGTAATGTATTAAGTTAAATTTGTACAATGTACTGCACTAACGCACTATAGTATAGTAAAGTTGTGCATAGCACAGTGAAATGAAAAATGTTTAATGGAGGGTTGTCTACGAGGGTCTTTGTGTTCAGTTTCTTTATAAGCTATATATAAATGCCAATTATGTCCCGTCATATTTGACCATATTTTGAATTTGAACTATTGTTTTCATCAACACGTAAAGCATGGGTATTCAACTCCCTCGCTTGTCTCTCATTTTCCGTTGGAGATTATAGAAGCATCTAAGGGCAAAGATTTACTTGATTTCAAACAGATAAATGGGTGTGATTACAAATTGATGACTCATGCACCAAATATTTTGTTCCAAATGAATGCATGATTCAAAATCAATTTATTTGTGTGCTCCGTAGCAACGCACGGGCAATTTGCTAGTGATATAAAACAGTAGCAAAGGTATGTAACAGTGATAAAACAATAGAATAGATTAATCAAAAAATATAAATATGTTTTAGATATCAAACATGGCTCGCAAAAATAAATCCCACGTGCAGGCGAGCAGGGCGCTTGCATGTGCAGTGACGCCATGAAGCTCCTGGGCATGCCACGTCTCCGTGACCTCCGACCGTTGCCGAATGGAGTTGTCGCCACCAGTCACTGGAGATGCAGCCGTCGCCACAGCTCGCCGGGGATGCAGCCGTGGCCGCCCGTCGCCGGAGATTTTGCCATCTACGCAGCTCGCCGGAGATGCAGTCGTGGCTCGCCGGAGATGCAGCCGTAGCCTCCCGTCGCCGGAGATTTTGCCGTCGACGCAGCTCGCTGGAGACGAAGCTTCACAACAGCACCAGTGCCGTGGTTCCTCTGAAGCTTGGCCGCACACCTATGGAAGCTCCTCAGCACACCTACGGTAGCATCTCCGCCCACCGCCGGGAGGGAAAAGCGGTAAAGGTTGGGGAAGAGACGCATCTGGCAAGAAATGATGAGGTGACTTGCCGTTTGTGGGCCCGAGCTGGACACGCGTCGCATGAGCAAACCGAGGGAGTAGGGACGCACCGCGTGCGATCCCCCGGATGATCCAAAGCGTTTTCCTGAAATTATGGCAAAAGATCTATCACGTGTTGATTGGCTGGAAGGAGGGGGACAGAAATATATATGGAATTCTTTTACGCTCGTGCTTGAGCGGGTAGGAACCAGAACGAAATTATGGTTTTATTCGGTGTTGTACAAAATGCTCATGAGCATACCCGATATTGAGACAGTGTTGCTTCAGGTACAACACATGGTTACATGATGAACGAGCAGATCATGTCCCGATTTTCAAAAAAAGCAGATCATGTCCCCGGTTACTCTGGATAAATATGTCAATTTTACTCATGGCTATGGGTATTTGCGGGTACCTTACCCATATGGGTAAAAAATAGGCATACTTTCTATACCCATAACTAGCGCCTACATCCTACTCATCAACAAATGGGTAGGGCGTGGTACAGTTTGATGTGGTAGCTGGTATAATGGAAAAAGCTTACATATTCTTGTAGATCACTGTATTGGATAATTTGATACTTGTCAATTGTTTTGAGTTATCAAGTAGTTCATGTTTAAGCTTTTGTATCATGTAGTTAAAACCTATTAATGAAGAACTACCGTAAAGCTCGTTGAAATTTGGTTTGCATGATTGGTATCTCTAAGGTCTAGATATTTTCTAGTAAAAGGGTTTGGTTAACAAGGAAGACAGTGTAGAGTCTTATAATGCTTGCAATATGTTTTCATATAAGTCTTGCTGTGTCGGTTGATATCCTGTGTTTGCTTCAAATAACCTTGCTAGCCTAAACTCTGTACTGAGAGGGAATGCTTCTCGTGCATCCAAAACCTTGAGCCAAAATCCATGCCATCTGTGTCCACCATAACTACCTATATGTGGTATTTCCTTGCCATTCCAAGTAAATTTTTCATGTGCTACCTTTAAACTATTCAAAAATTATTACTCCTATTTTGTGTCAATGTTTACCAAGCTCATGAGGACGGGGTGGATGTCTTTATGTCAACTGTCAAACAGACTTTACCACCGGACTAGCGGCATATACATCCGCTTATCCATTAATTTTGCAAAAAGAGCTGGCAAATGGGGTGCCCAGTCCCAATTAATTACAACTTTAACCGCTTAATTCTCTTCACATTTTTGCCCTGATTTATCAGTCAAGCAATGACAAACAGTGAAATATCTGCATGTGTAAACAAAAGAGAAGAGGGATGATCTGCCTTGCTGGTAGAAATAACGTCCTTCATGGGAGCCGCTCTTAAAAGTCTGGTTGGCAGGGGTCATATTGTACTTTCCATTTTCTGATTCGTTGACAATTAACAAACACCTCCCAAAACTTATTTTTACTCTCTATATGATTTCAAAAACTTAAAAAGCTCTAGCACATGATTTAATCCCTGCTTCCCTCTGCGAAGGGCCTTTCTTTTACTTTTATGTTGAGTCAGTTTTCCTACTTCTTTCTATCTCAGAAGCAAACACTAGTGTCAACTTTGGTGCAACAATTTTTATATGCTTGTATATTGCACTTATTATATTGCTTTGTGTTGACAAATATCCATGAGATATATATGTTGAAAGTTGAAAGCAATTGCTGAAGCTTAAATCTTCCTTTGTGTTGGTTAAATACCTTTTACTTAGAATCTATTGCTTTATGAGTTAACTCTTATGCAAAACTCTTTGATGCTTGTCTCGAAAGTACTATTCATGAAAAGTTTTTGCTTATATGATTCAGTTGTTTGCTCATTATCTACTTGCTAGCAAACTATAGACCATTGACCTGGATCACTTCATTCATAACATGTGCTTTACAATACTATTTGATCAAGATTATGATTGTAGCATGTCACCTCAGAAATTATTTTGTTTTTATCGTTTTACCTACTCGAGGACGAGTAGAACTAAGCTTGGGGATGCTTGATACGTCTCAAACGTATCTATAATTTCTGATGTTCCATGTTGATATTATACCAATTGTTACATGTTTTACATACACTTCATAGCATTTTTATGCATTTTCTGGGACTAACCTATTAACAAGATGCCACAGTGCCAGTTCCTGTTTTCTGCTGTTTTTGTATTTCAGAAAAGCTGTTCTGGAAATATTCTCGGAATTGGACGAAACTGGACAGGACCTCCTATTTTTCCAACACGTACACGAAGTCCGAAGGAGAGACGGAGGCGACCGAGGAGGGCGCCACACCCTAGGGCGGCGCGGCCCCCCTCCAACCGCGCCGTGGTGGGGTGTGGGCCCCCGGGTCGCTCCAGCCGCCGCCCTTTCGCCTATTTATTCATCTTCACGGGAAAACCCTAGACACCCGAGCCTCCATCCACGAAAAGTTCCGTAGCCGCCGCCGTCGTCAACCCTAGCTCGGGAGGGTTCTGAAGCTCTTCCCGGCACCCTGCCGGAGAGGGGAATCATCACCGGAGGGCTCTACATCACCATGCCTGCCTCCGGAGTGATGCGTGAGTAGTTCATCTTTGGACTACGGGTCCATAGCAGTAGCTAGATGGTTGTCTCTCCACTTTATGCTATCATGTTTAGATCTTGTGAGCTGCCTATCATGATCAAGATCATCTTATTGTAATGCTACATGTTGTGTTTGCTGGGATCCGATGAATATTGAATACTATGTCAAGTTGATTATCAATCTATCTTATATGTTATTTATGATCTTGCATGCTTTCCGTTACTAGTAGATGCTTTGGCCAAGTAGATGCTTGTAACTCCAAGAGTTAGTATTTATGCTAGATAGTGGGTTCATGCCTCCGGTAATCTGGGAGAGTGACAACAACTTCTAAGATTGTGGATGTGCTGTTGCCACTAGGGATAAAATAACCGATGCTTAGCTTAAGGGTGCGCCGTTAGGTCTAATGCATTTGTTTACATTACGCACATTACTTAATGCGATTATCCGTTGCTTGCAACTTAATACCAACGGGGAACTCGGTATGACAACCTGGAGGTGGATTATTAGTCATAGACGCTGTTGGATAACGGTCTATGTATTTTGTCGTAATGCCCACATGAATATCATAGTAATCATCATGTCATATATATGCATTGTCATGCGCTCAATATTTTGTCAATTGCCCAGCTGTAATTTGTTCACCCAGCATGTTAGTTATCTTTTATGGAGAGACACCACTAGTGAACTGTGGACCCCGGTCCATTCTTTTACACTGATAATACAACCAACTGCAATCATTGTTCCTTTTCATTCTCTGCAATTAAACACTATTTTCCACACCATACGTTTAATCCTTTGTTTTCAGCAAGCCAGGAAGATTGACACCCTTCCTGTTTCGTTGGGGCAAAGTAGTTTGATTGTGTTGTGTGCAGGTTCCACGTCAACAGCCGAACTCCCTTCCACACGCAAGTACTTTTCTGGCACCGTTGACAACCTTCAGAAGTGCTTCTTGCTCCTACTGGATCTGATAACCTTGGTATCTTACTGAGGGAAACTTGCTGCTGCACTGCTTCATACCTTCCTCTTGGGGTCTCCCAACGAACGTGTGTCTCACGTCATCATCACTCAAGTACTCCTGGCAGAACACCTGCACCACGGCCCTGCAAAACTTGTACATTGCTTCTAGGCACGTGAACTCACTCATCTGCACGTACTCGTCCACAAGATCACCGACAATTCCATATGCAAGCATGCGAACGGCGGCGGTGCACTTCTGGTACGACGAGAAGCCGAGGGTACCACATGCATCGGGCTTGGATATGAAATAGTCATCAAAATGCATCACCCCCAACCGGATACAGTTGAACAAAGATCTCCTCATCCGGAAACAGCGCCGGAAAATCTTGGGAGGATACGTGGGTTTATGGGGACGAAAGTAGTCCCCATACAGTTGGATTTGGCCAGCTCTCCGGTTCCGGTCCAGAGCAGGAGAATGGCCCGGCAACGACCCTCGGAACACCGGCCGCATCCTCTCTATGTACTCGTTGACGATGAGGGTGGCAACCAGCCCGTCACTCTCATCGTCGGAGGAATCATCCGATTTATGACGGGTTGTACAGGATGTAGTTCCTGTAGTACCACTCATCCGAGCTATCCATGGCCGAGTTCGTACCTGATTTCTTGCCGGGGCGAACGGCCGAACACCTTGTGGGCGGCGTGTGTGTCGCGGGCGCTGCGAGAGAGATGGCCGCAAGATTCACCAGCCGTCACGGGGAGGAAGCTGCTCCGGTGACGGCGGGGATGAGGAGCAGCAGACGGCGTCCCCGGAATGGCCTGCAGTGCCAAATCGAGGGAGCGACGGCGTGGTGCCGGCGAGAGGGGCGAGAGAGGAGGAAGAGGTTGGGGTGGGGAATGGTCTGATTTGCGGGCCAGGGCAGACTAGGGCAGGACACAAAAGCGCTCCGCTCGTGTCCGCGGCCGACGCATCGGTGGCCCAAATTTGGGCCAAGAATGGGTCGCGGCGGACCAACGGAGGCGCGCGGACTCCACGGACAGAGTTGGGTCGTGTTTTTGGCCTCCACGGACAGGAACGGAGGCGCGCGAACTCAATGCGTCACCCCGTTGGAGTCATCCTTACGCCGCCATTGCAAGGAACAGAGTTGGCAACTATTCCACCGACACTAATATTCCCCATCTAGATCAACGATTTTCTCAAATTTTTAGCACTGACGTGTCGGCAGCAATTAGAATGGATGTGGCATTGATCTACCCTACCCATACCCTAGGCATTGCTATTAGGGATGAAAACAGAGCGGATACGGACGGAACTGAGTGGTGCCACATTTGTTTTCATATTATTTTGCGGAAGCGGAAACAAATACAAAACCCCGGAAATAAATACGGAAACAAATATTGTCGGAAACAGATACAGACCGAATACGGTACGGAGACGGAACAGAAAACAAATATTTACCGTAATCGAGAGATGCCTTAATTAATTAAGTAAAAGCCAAGCAAATCAACAAATTTGTCAAGTTTCTAAGATGAAATAAAATCATAAGGAAATATCCTGATTATATAATGTGGTGTGCTACATTAAAAATATCTACTATCATCCCTATCCCTAGTATAACACCGAAATGGAGAACTAAGAACGACCCGACGGAGAGATGATATGCGAATACATAGGTCATAAACATGGCAGCTTTACATTCTTTTCATTTTTTTCAGCTCTTAGGTTGTGCCTAATTTTTCTCATTAGAATTTCCGTGCCTGTTGGATTTTGAAATCACTGTGTAACAAAAAACGGAAATTTCCGTATTACCGGAAACGGAATTTCCGTTTCCGCAGTCGTTTCGCCGGAATACGCTGTTCCGTTTCCGTTTCCGTTTCCACATAAAAGTTTCCGTTTCTGTTTCCGTTCCGCAAAATTCCGTTTCCGTTTCCGTATTTCCATTCCGTTTCCGTTTTTTTCGCGGAAAAGTCGGAAAGATTCCGTACCGTTTTCATCCCTAATTGCTATCGTTACTATAGAAGAGGTGAAGGCGACGTTATTTGCTATGGTCCCTTCTAAGGCTTCGAGAGTACACGGCTTTAATGCCGGTTTCTACCAAAAATACTGGGACAATATATTGGGGAGGAATTCACCAAGGCTTTACTAAGCTTCCTAATAGGAGATTTGATGTCAGGATTGGTTAATAAGATGGGAAATGTTCTAATCCCAAAGGTGAAAAGCCCACAGAATATTACTCAGCATAGACCAATTTCTCTTTGCAATATTATATATAAGATTTGCTCCAAAGTGGAATATAGTCTGTCGACCAAAAGATCAAGGTCATTTTTTCCTATTGAGTTTGCTTGCATGTCATATATCGATCATATATAACTAAAGAGATAATCCTCGCTAACATAACTTCATCAGCATACAACCCTTCCACCTTGGCGGCCTGCCATGTCGTACAGACTTTACCACAACACCATGGAAGACAATTATTTTTCTATTTCATCGAATAATAGGTGTCGTAAAAAGAAGAAGCAACTGATTATTGTTGGTTGTTCAAAATAGATGTTGGGGTTACAATATGCATGTATATGAGTACGACTAGAGCTAGACTACGATTATGGAAATTATCTTGTATTTCAAGTCATATGCATCTTGAACTCCAAATTTTGTACACTATATATGCCCCCACGAGGGTTTGATCAAAAGAACAACACAATATTCTAGAATTCTGTAATAACATGGCATCAATGGTTAATATCACAACACCGATCCTAGTTTTTTCATCACATCCTCAGCGTACCGCCCAAGAGAGATTAATCTCTTCTCCTCGCAGGCACGACACTCAGACTCGATCAAACATCGAATCCGTTTTTTTTATTCAATTTTTCAGCTCATAGATTATATCCAATTAGCCAAATAAAGCACTAAAGAACGATCCCGGCCAGCTCATAGTTTCGGCAAAAAATCACTGACAAATCAGTGCTCAGCTCCAAGATCCAGTCCAAAGTCAAGGACAATTACATAACTCATGAATACACTTAGAAAATAGTTTTTGCAACCCAGAAGAGGGCATCTCGATCCAAATCGACACCCTAGAAGTTTTGAGTATCAAATAGAGCTAACATGTTAGATCCCATTCACCATATCCCACGACAAAAACACTCGGCGTGAGCAAGTTGAAAATGCACTCACATATACATTTATACTAAACTCTTTTACCTCATCCTAACTTAGCTAGTCGTTAATGGATGTTGGTTTTATAAGTTAATCAATATATTATAAAGAAAACTATTTTTGGTATAAGCATTAGCAACTCAAAATAATCATTTAAAGTACATATTATTCATAAGTTCCCATATTTATCGTTGCACATTTATCTTGCTATTCTGAAACTGTATTTTGTCGCAAACTTTGTTTGTATGTTTTTTCCAATGTTTAATAAAAAACTTTTGTTTGTGGATTTCACTATAAAATAAAATAAACAAATATGTTTATTTTACTCCAATTCATTTTTGCTCCTTGATGTATTGTAATGTTTTTTTTAAATGTATCTCTTTATGATATCATTATTATGTATCTATAGAACTAGAGCTTCATGTTTAGGATTAAGAAAACGTAGGTATATGTAAACACAAATTTTCTAGAGTGTACGAAGTGTCCATCATTTTTCTGTTCTCATATCACAGCTTACAAAGTGTCAATTATCAGTAGTCTGCCCTCATATCCCATTTTATGCTGTCGCTTCTCAGGTCATTCGTTTCCAAACTGCTCTCCAATTCTCAAAAGAAATTAACTTTTCCTACCACCTGAAACCAACGTGATCCGATATTAATCCGAGCCCACATGATCTCTAAGCTTTACAACTCTCTCCCCATGCGACAAGCCGATACACTTTCACGGCTATAAGGTAACGATAATTAGCGATTTTTCTGTAGCCGACGTGGCCTGACAGAATTGGTCCGCGGCTAGTACACCGCTAAAATGAGTACACTGCAAGAAAACTTAGTCTCGGACAACGTTCTGATAAGGATTTTGACCTGTTTACATAATGTGTTCTGTACTGGTGACGCACGGTGCCTCCCATCTCCATTGTATCCTCGCACCTCAAGTTTTGTGTCTGCCTTCCTAGCCTCCATTTGGCGCCTCGCCTTCGTACCACCTCCGGACATGTTCTCTACCTTTACCGCATACGGCCTACCATAGCTGCTACCGTCCTCTACAGGCTGTGTGCATAAGAGGCCGGGCTTTCACCCTTTTTCGAACAAAAAAAACTACCTAGCTGTGGACGGACTCAAGCAATTCGGCGCCTTGACGCTGCGGCACCGTTCGCTTTGAGGCTGAAAAAATGTAGTTCTTCTTCAGTTTCGTATACTACTAGAAGGAATTGGCGCGCCTTGCCGTACCAGTTTGTACACTGGCAAAAAAAATGGTGTACATACCCTCAAAGTTCTTTACCACGAAGAGACAATAACTCATATAGAGAAACTGTTAAAATGAGACTTTAACAAATTAAGAACTCAAACAGGAAAAGAAATCGTATCAAATGCGATAATTTGCTACCTTGTCCCATTTCTAAGATAATCAAGTCAATCAACCACAATGTCATATTTGACAACCTATTGTTTGATGCTTGTATACTCAATCGTACCTTCCCTTCCATCCCAGTATGTAGATTTAATTTTCCCAAGTTACATAACTCAAAGACATTGAACCATTCATTTATTCTACTCTCTTAGCCATTAGACCACCATGCTCATCAGGTGGTATTCTTTACTTATGTGCAGGATGCCTACCCATGTTCAGCTCTCTGTAACAAAAAAAAAGCTTAGAATTTTTCCTCTATTGGTCAGGTTAATGAGTATGTCATGCATCAAATATGTACAACATATAAAGGTGACAAAATTAAATAAAAAGACAAAAGTATATGTTTATCAATTATCATTTAGTAGGCTTAATATATTTGTATTGTAACAAAGAAGAGTGGCACTTTGTGTACCACAAAATCTGAACATAGCATGCTTGGCAGTAGTTAAAAATAAATATAGCTAAGAAACTACTCACTCGACCTTGATTCACAATAGCCCATTATAATATGAAAAATATACATGTTGTAAACTAAATTAGACCGCCCAGTTTATCACACGTTGTACAAGTTGTAAACAGTGTATCACACACGGCCACCGTAGTTTCAAAAGCCGGACCGGTGACCGAACCAGGGAGGGTCTCGGTTCGCTGGTCATCAGTTAGACCGCCCAGTTCAATTGTTGGTTTTAAAACAATAAAATGGTGAAGTAATATTAATAATCTGTAAAAAAAGAATGTAGCAGGTACTATAATAACATGAACTTGCCTCACACAGATGGCTAGAGTTTAGATATTGTATAGATGATGTCAACCATACATGGTAAAAAGAAGAAATACGATACAGCTACATAGCTACTCTACGCGCATTTTGGCATCATGCATAGATTAAGCGGCAAGATTACCGACTAATGATGAATTAATCCCCAGCCGTGGTCCAAAGCCATACATGGCTTCGTGCATATAATTAAAGTCCACATATTAATTAAAAAATGGTGGCAGTCGACGTATGCATGCATTTTATTTTTTCTTGCGCATTATTCGGTTACCACATGCACACCGACACGTGGCATACTTCATAGAGCTCAAATCCTTGGGAGCTTAGTTATTGTAGAGATATGCAAACATCAGCTGATGAGAATGTTTTTCTTAGAAAATGATTGACCTGATGATCAGAGTAGGATCATTCAACATATTTGTTTTTGGAACCAGGCTGACTGATCATCATTTTTTACAAATATCATGTAAAAGCAGAAGTAACAACATCCATCCAACTTGCTCAGGCACACCGGTACCAAACAAGCAAGCGAGAATCAAAACATCGGCCGGGTAGTATTTCATCAGGTACCACACGTCAGTCGTCAACTCGTCATCGTGGGGATGAGAGGAGGACTGGAGGAGGATGCTGGCGCAGACGACCGCCACAGCTCGACGCCCATCACTGCTATCAGCACGGCACGGCGTACTCGATGCCCCGACGCTGCGAACAGATGGCCATTTAATTTGCTTCGCCGCCGCCGCGCCAGGCCGGCGAAAGGAAGGCACGAGCACCTGTTGCCTTACGCCGTGCCAAGACGGCAATTGACCGTGGAAGGGAAGTTTTTTTTTTGAGGTAACCCTAAACCGGCTGGGCCAAAACAAAGGTCCGGGGTAAACTAATCTCCACGGGAAACCCTCAATTCGCTCTATATTAATGTAGGGCTGAAGCAACTAACGCCGCGCACAAACCGTAAATCCAGATTTATCCCCTCCGTCTCTGACCTAGGCTATGGCTTCCATCGTGTCCAAGCTTGCGCGGGCAGCCGTCGCAACCCGCGCCTTTCCCTTAGCCGACATCCGTGTTGGCGGTCGCCCTGCAGCCGCCATCCGTGTCTTCGCTGCAGGTAATCCCTATTCCTTAGCTAGCTAAGGGCCTCTTTCAGAATTCCTGCATACGGAAATTCCCAAACGAGTTCTTCTTAGTTCGATACGAATGCTTCAGTTTTTTAATACGTGGAATTCACATGCAGTTTCTTATCATCAGTAGATATATTTGAATAAACAGGCAAAAGGAGTTGTTCTAATCACCATACTTGTAACAAGCATGTTGTTTGACTTATTAGTAATACCGACTTATAATTTGTTATAATGCCTCTGCGTAGCAAGGCTAAATCAATCAAATTAACTCTGTTGAGAATGGTACAAATGATCCTACTTTCCACAAATCAAATTGTAACTCTATGCCTACTGAACACAGGAGGCCCCAAGTTAGAAGAAAAAGCCAGATCAAAGTCAGAGGTAACTCCACATGCCGCAACCATACGTCGTGACCCACATCTCGCTGTTGATGAGAATGCATTTAAGTCGGATGAAGCCATGTGGGCCTTCTACGAGTACTGGTGCAAGTATCATGGCATATCGCGTGACCGTCGTGAGATGGAACGCCGGTTCAAGATATTTAGTCAATCTGCAAGGGCTGTGCACGAATTCAACTGTGCTACTGATAACACTGCCGAGGCCTCAATGACCAAATTTTCGGATTGGACCAGGAATGAGATATCTCGTCTACATGGAACTAGGAGTGGTAAACGAAAAGAAGAGAAAGCAAGGCCGAAGTTAGAAGTAGCTCCACATGCAACAACCATACGTCGCGATCCACATCTAGCCGTCGATGAGAATGCACTTAAGTCGGATGAAGCCATGTGGGCCTTCTACGAGTAGTCGAGTACTGGTGCAAGTATCATGGCATATCGCGTGACCGTCGCGAGATGGAACTCCGGTTCAAAATATTTAGTCAAACTGCAAGGGTTGTGCACGAATTCAACAATGCTACTGACGATACTGCCGAGGCCTCAATGACCAAATATTCAGATATGACCAAGGCAGAGAAATCTCGAACACTTGGTCGATATATAATTAAATGAATTTCTCATGTACTCTTGTGTGACCCTTAAGCCCTAAATTATTCTTCTGCCAAGACATTCCTCTAAGTTTTCTAGCAGTGTACTCATTTTAGCTTTTACTAAAAGCTGTATTAACAATATTAGTATATATTGGACAAATATCATTTGTTTTGTTGTATGAGCTTAGTTAGCTTTACTAAAAGCTATACTTTGTATGTTTGCTCTGTTTGCACCTTTTGGTTTAATTTGGCAAACAATTCACAAGGGCAGATAGGCCGAAATCCAGATTGAAATTAGGACTATTGTCATTGTGATTGGATTAGGCATAAGATAAAAGATAAAATAGGGATTAATCAGGTCACTTATCGTTTTTGAATCTCTGCATTTCTTCTAGGAAATTAGAGGGGCGTCTTGTCTATGAAGTCCGAGGAGATTTATGTCATGTCACTTGTTTGGGGGTGCCCCCTCTTTTCCTCTCATGTGATCTCTAGAGAGTTTAACTTATGTAGGTACCTATGTGTTTTGGGGCGACATTTGGTAGACAACGAGAAAATTCATAATATTTGGGGATTATCCATCAAATATAGATTATTTTGTGTGAAACTTAGATTGGTGTCATTTTACACCAAAATGTTTTGTACTTTCTTAACAAAAAAGTCATTTTTGGCACTTAAAAAATAGAAAATGATAATTTGAAAACTCAGTTTGGCACCATTGTTTTCCATACGACGATACACATATGTGCAAAATATGGACACTTTATCACGAACTGTGTCACGGAAATAGCCATAACTTGGTCATTTGGTTTGAAGTCTATACATGTTTATACATGATAGATCTTTTTGTGAATGATTTTTTGGAAAGTATGTCAAAACTCAAGTTTATTATTTTTCATAGCAACTACTAAACATAAAAGGACACCATGCAAAAGGATTTTTTAAAGTATTGCTTCATTTTCTTTGAGGGTTTTGAAAAAAAAATCAAAATGGCCAGCATGGCTATTCATTGAAAGGGGTCCATTTTTTCAAAACTATCGGCGATTCAATGATGCAATCACTACTTCTGTACCTTAATATGATATTTGGAAGAAAAAAATCAGCACAAACTATCAAACACTTATAGTTCAAATTTGAATTACTTTCATAAAATCAGCATATAATCATATAAATAGGTGAAATTAGGTAGAAAGCGAGAATATTCCTAATATTTAAGGATTAACATCAAATATGTATTACTTTGTGTGAAAATTGCACTGGTGCCATTTTTGCACCAAATGTTTTGTACTTGCTTAACACAAAAAAATAAATCATTTTTGGCACTTAGAAAATGGAAAATGATATTTCTATAAATAATTTGAAACCTCAGTTTTGCACCATTGTTTCCATACCAAGATACACCTATGTGCCAAATATGTGAACTTTATCACGAACTATGCCACGGGAATGGCCATGGTCATTTTGCTTGAAACCTATAAATGTTTATACATGATAGACCGTTTTATGAAGGCCTTTTTAGGAAGTTTATCTAAACTCAAATTTATCATTTTTTATAGCAACTACTCCCTCCGTTCCAAATTAATTGACTTAGCTTTGTCTAAATATGGATGTATCTAGACATGTTATTGTGTGTAAATACATCCGTATTTAGACAAACCCACATCAAGTAATTTGGAACGGACGGAGTAGTACACATAAAAGTTCTCCATGCAAAATAATTCTTTTCTTTTTTGAGTATTTCTTCATTTTCTTGAGATTTTAAAAAATGTCCAAATGGCCAGCATGTCTATTCATTTAAAGGGGTCGAATTTTTCAAAACTATCAGCGATTTTGTGATGTAATCACGACTTGAGTATATCCACAGATGTCATCACTCCAAGAGAGAGACCATTATCCTGAAATTAGATTTTGCTAAAGCATTTGATACCATTGGACATGATGCCTTGATTCAAATTCTTAAATGTAAGGGGTATGATGACAGATGGATTATGTGGATGAAGTCTATTTTCACTACTGGTTTTTCATCAGTTCTCCTTAATGGAGTTCCGGGGAAAAAATTCCCATGTCGCAGGGGTGTTCGTCAGGGTGACCCACTCTCCCCAATTCTATTTGTTGAAGGTGCAGACTTGCTGCAGTCGATGGTTAACCACTCAAATAGGATAGGACAGTTGACTGCTCCTATTCCTCTGGCTGACACTGATTTTCCGATAGTCCAATACGCTGATGACACTTTGATCATTATGCAAGCCTGTCCGCGGCAACTGTTGGTCTTGAGGGATTTGTTAAGCTCCTTTGGAAATGCTACGGGACTGAAAGTTAATTACAGCAAAACCTGCATGATGCCGATCAATATTGATGATGCTAAACTACATGATCTTGCCCAAATTTTTGGGTGTGTCACTGGGACGTTGCCATTCCCATACTTAGGACTTCCACTTGGAACTACAAGACCCACAGTTAATGATCTCTCTCCTCTAGCCGATCAGCTTGAGAGAAGGCTCAATGCAACGGCGAGGTTCCTTGATGCTGGAGGTAGACTGACAGTGGTGAATTCAGTTCTCTCATCCCTCCCCATGCACTACTTGGCATCCCTAAATTTTTTGAAAACTGCTATAAATTTCCTTGATCGGGGGAGAAGACAAGGTCTTTGGGGTAAAAATGAAATCTCTGGTTCGTCGCACTCTCTTGCAGCCTGGACTACAGTGTGCAGACCAAAAAAACATGGTGGTCTTGGTGTTCTGAATTTGGAAATTCAAAATTGCGCCCTACTGCTTAAGCAGCTTCATAAGTTTTTTTGCAAGGCTGACGTCCGTTGGGTGAAGCTTGTATGGTCTCTTTATGGAGACGCACCTCCTCATGCTCAAAGCCCTAGGGGATCCTTTTGGTGGCGCGACATTTTCAAACTGGCGAACATTTACAGAAGTATCACAAAGTCTGAGGTGCAAAATGGACAAATGACTCTTTTCTGGAAGGACTTTTGGTATGAGAATGAGCTTCTTTGTGACAAATTTCCACATCTATATTCATATGTGCTAAATGAGGACGAATCAGTGGCTGCAATGGCGTCTGATCGCTCTCCAAATCAACATTTTGCACTGCCATTATCTGTGGAGGCCTTTGAAGAACGTAGTCAAGCTCTAATTATTTTGAATGGTGTGAATCATGAGTCTACCGCTGACGACTCGTGTTTTTGCATGGGGAAATAAGAAGTATACTTCTGCTAAGTATTACGAATTTATATTTGCTGGATCTCAGACAAATCACACCCTTCAATCTATTTGGAAGTCTAGATGCCTCCCTAAGCTTAGGGTATTTGTGTGGCTTCTCTTGCGAGACAGACTAAACACAAAAGATCTGATGGTCAGGAAAAAGTGGCATGTTGATGTTGGTCCTCACTGTGTCATGTGTAATTCAGACACTCTAGAGACCAGAGATCATTTGTTCTTTGAATGTGCATTTGCCAAGAGAAGCTGGGAGGCAATTGGAATAACTTGGATTGACAACCTGGACATTTATCATCGGATGGTCTTTGCTAGTCAGAGCTTCAGGGGGCCATGCTTCATGGAAGTGTTTGCATGTGGGGCTTGGAATATTTGGAAATGCCGTAATGATCTGATTTTCAGAGATGTGCAAACAGCTTGGGCCAGATGGAAGATTAACTTCCAAGCAGATTTACTTCTTCATCGTTATAGGATTAAGGAGACAATGGTTCCGCCTCTTTTGGAGTGGGCTAGGAATTTCTCCACGTGACAAGTTTTTTGAGAGCACCTTTTGTATTATGTCGCTTGTATTTTCTTTCAAACCGCCATAGACTACCTCCCATTTTGTAAAGCGGCCTCTGATATATAATTGAAAATCCCTAACCGTAGGGGTTCTCCCCTACGGTAATTGCTCTCAAAAAAAAAATTGGAAAAATCCAGAGCAAACTATTACACAATTGTAGTTCAAATTTGAATTACTCTTGGAAAATTGGCAGAAAGTCTTATAAATAGGCGAAATTAGGTAGAAGTGAAACAATTCCTAATATTTAGAGATTGTCTATCAAATATGGAGTACTTGGTGCAAAAATTAGATTGTTTCCATTTTGCACCAATGTATTGTATTTACTTAACTAAAAAGTCATTTTTTGCACTTAGAAGATAGAAAATGATATTTTTAAAAATAATTTGAAAACTCAGTTTGGCACCATTGTTTTCCATACCAAGATACACCTATGTGTCAAATATAGACACTTTATCACAAACTATGCCACGACCACGGGAATGACCATAAATTGGCCAGTTGGTTTGAAATCTATAAATGTTCTTACATGATAGACCTTTTTGTGAAGGTTTTTTTTGAAAAGTTTGTCAAAACTCAAGTTTATCATTTTCCATAGAAACTAGTACAAATAAAAGGAATCCATGCCAAAGGATTTATTTTTTTAGTAGTTCTTCATTTTCTTTGAGGTTTTTGTAAAAAAAAGTCAAAATGGCCAACATAGCTATTCGTTGAAAGGGGCCGATTTTTTCAAAACTATTGATGATTCTGTTATGTAATAATCACTACTTTTGTACCTTAAAATGGTTTTTAAAAAGAATTCAGAGCAAACTATGACACACTTGTAGTTGAAATTTGAATTACTTTCGGAATATCGGCAGAAATAGGAGAAATTTGGTAGAAAGCGCAAAAATCCTAATATTTGGGGATTATCCATCAAATATGGACTACTTTCTGCGAAAAATAAATTGGTGCCATTTTGCACCAAATGTTTTGTACTTGCTTAACAAATAAAAAAGTCATTTCTGGAACATAGAAAATGATATTTTATTTTTTTGAAAACACAATTTGCCAGCATTGTTTCCCATACCCATATACACCTATGTGCCAAATATGAGCACTTTATCATAAACTATGCCATAGGAATGGCCATAACTTGGTCATTTGGCTTGAAACCTAAACATGTTTATACATGATTAACCTTTTTGTGAAGGATTTTTTTTTAAATTGTCAAACCTCAAGTTTATCATTTTTTTATTACAACTAGTATAGATATAATTTGTCCATGCCAAATGATTTTGTTTTTTGAGTATTTCTTTATTTTCTTTTAGGTTTTTAAAAAAATTGGTCAAAATGGCCAGTATGGTTATTCATTGAAAAGGGACGAATTTTCCAAAACTATCGATTATTATGTGGTGTAATCACTACTTGTGTATATTAAAATGATTTTTGGCAAAATTCAGAGCAAACTATCACACACTTCTAGTTCAAATTTGAAGTGTTTTCGGAAAATCGACATAGAGCCATATAAATAAGATAAATTAGGTAAAAAGCGCGAAAATCCCTTATATTTGGGGATTATCCATCAAATAGGGACTACTTATTTTGAAAATTGGATTGGTGCCATTATGCATTTTTTTTTGTACTTGCTTAAGAAAACAAAGTCATTTTCGACACTTAGAAAATAGAAAAAGATAATTATAAAAATAATTTGAAAATTTAGTTAGCACCGTTGTTTCCCATATCAAGATACACACCTATGTGGTATTTATATTTATTAGAAATAGATAAAGAGAATTTAATTTATTAGAAATAGATAAAGTGAAATTGATTTTTTAAATGAAATTGACTTACACGTGTGGCAAAATGTGTTGTTTTGGCTTTACCGTTTGCCAAATGTTACCGTGTGTTTTATGTGTTACTACGTTGTGCGATATTCTTTACCGCGTGCTTCACGCGGCAAATATTACTTTTACCTAGTGCCCGATATCCAGCACACGTCAAAGAGACAAAGACCTATGACACACGACAAAGATCCATTGTCCCATAGTGATCGTGGGCATGTATGGTTAAATACTAGTATATGCATTCTGACCAAACATGGACAATTCTTCTTCAGAAACATTACATTGCTCAGTGGCCAAGATTGTATCAATCATTAAAAAATAAAATCATTGTCGCCATTAATACAAAACAGTACAAGAGCATTCTTCTTTAATCTTATAAAAGAATACAAGTAAAACAACATATATTCTTCACCATCTATTGCTGCTTCATTATTATCACTTGCGGTTTAATTTCTCAACAGATAAGAGCGAAATGAACTTTGCTTACACCGATTGTCACTGCTGATCTGGTTCTGGTTCTAGCTTGGGAGTCCTGAGTACTAAATGCAACTTGTAGTACTCAATGGCATGGATCAGGTAGAGGGGCACCGCAGAGGCACTTGTTGTGCGGGAAGGAGTACATGTCGTACCTCCGCCGCCGCGCCGGCCGTCACCGTGCCGCAGAGTCGGTTGTAGCTGACGTTGAACACCTGCAGGTGCGTTAGGTTGGCAACCACCGCCGGGAAACCGCCGTAGATCATCTTGTGGCTCAGGTCTAGCGAGTCCAGCCGCCAAATCAGGCGCAGCCCGGACATGTTGAAGCTCAGGGCGTTGCGCGACAGGTCCACAGAAACCAGGTCCGGCATGTCGTCTTCCCGGCCGAACAGCAGCAAGGCGTCCCCTGTGCAGTGGCGAAGGACCGAAAAGAATCGAGTTAGGGTGAACTCAAATAAATGGTGCAACGCCTTGAAATGGTGGCGAGATTTAACACTATATATGCTTCATCATTTAATACAATAGAAATATAAACATATTTGAATATAACTAAAACCTAAAAACATACTAATGAAAAATCTTTACTTTTTTTTTGAAAATCTTCCATTTTTTTCTCGATAAAAGGTTTTGAATACATCATCAAGTCATAAAGAAACCAACAAAAACATCTTTTGCACAACTCGGTTCTAATGATCTTTGTCACCCTTAAGTCCCTTTCAATTGTTCTCATCACCATCGGTAAAAGCAATGTGAGCTCAATGAGACGATAAACCACAAGAACCATTATATGTCTATCAAATATCAAGACAATCTCTAAGATTCTCAATTATGTGCGTATGGATAATGAGTAGTTCAACATTATTATTTATATGCTAGACCAGATCTAGTTCTTGTTTTCAGTTCTGAACCGATTTTGCGCAGTGTTTACTAAACCGAATTTTTGACATATTGGACCACCTGCGCAAATGAATTGTCAAAAAAGACCACCTGCGAGTCAAATTGTCAAAACTACCGTGACGGCGTCTGCGCCAAGCGACACGTGGCAGTGGCCGCCGTGGACGACGGCGGCTTCCAAGGCCGCCACCAGGTGGTGGTGGCGGCACGTTTGGATTCTCCGTTTGGCGTCAGCCGCTGACGGACTACTCGTCGACGTGGACGGTGGCCGCCGCGGGCGGTGGCGGCCTTCACCTGCCCACCGACAGCACCTGCACCGCACGGCAGCACCTGCGGAATCTTTTTTCTCAGTGCACAGAGTGTGAGAAAGACCACGGGTGAGCTGTATAGGTTTAGGTTGGTACATCGATCGATCCTCGTAGTACTAGTATTTCTCTAGTGAGGTGAGCCAGCTTTGCTTGCTCGCGATCCCTCCGTTTTGGCCTGTCGGCGTAATAATTAATTAAGCTACCGACGAATCGATCGATCCTCGTCACGTGCCTGCAGGTGCTGTCGGCCCCCAGGCGAAGGCCGCCACCGCCCGCGGCGGCCACCGTCCACGCCTGACGGCAAACGGAAGAACCAAACGTGCCGCCACCGCCGGTGGCGGCCTTGGAAGCCGCCGTCGCCCATGGCGGCCACTGCCACGTGTCGTCTGGCGCAGACGCCGCCACGGTAGTTTTGACAATTTGACTCACAGGTGGTCATTTTTGACAATTCATTCGCGCAGGTGGTCTAATGTGTCAAAAATTCTACTAAACCATGCATAACTTCCTCATACAGAGTCCGTTTTAACATCCAACCACGCAAATTGTTCGGAAAAAACACATGCATAAGAATGTTTTTGTCAAAACTAAAGATAGGGCGGCTGCCCTACCTTGCCCTATAGGGAGCTTCGCCCATGCCCCTGTGAGCTGGTACCGTCTACCGTGACAGGTCGATCTGCACGAAGTTCACGGCGGCGTACTCGGCCGGCATGCTGCCGGACAGATTATTGTGGGATAGCGCCAGGAACGCCTGCGGCCCGGCCATGCTGAGGAGCAGCGCCGGGATGCGGCCGTTGAGGCGGTTGGGACTGAGGTCGACGCTGATGAGCCACGGGAGCGCTCCGAGGGACGGCGGGATGGACTGAAATTTCTGGCGCACAAACACCAGCCGCACCGGCACTGACGGCTTTTCTATTTCAGACGAGCTCCAACTCGTTCATCTGCTGTGATTACAGAGGGAGGGGTATATATGCGCTCGCGCACACACGCGCCACGCCGCGCACCAGACGCACCCACTCGCCACGCTCAGCACGCCCCGGCTCGCACCCACGTCGCGCACTGACGCGATCAACGCGGTCAGCCTGCCGTGCCTTGCCATGGTCAGCTCTTCGCTCTTCTCGCTAACAGAACACACACACGCACGCACACGCGCGCCACGCACGCCCTGGACTCGACCTGGTGCACAGACACCGGTCGCCACCACTACGGCATGGCTTATATTGCCAACAGCCGTCGTCGTCGGAACACTCACGCCGAGCCAGTGACAGCAGGGGAAGTCGGGCGTCCATAACACGAAGGAGGAGGCATTTCTGAAGGCAGCCTTGACAGCGAGGAGCGCCTCTTCATCGCCGGCGTGGCATGTCGTTGCCACAAGGCCTAGCTGTCTCAGCTCACGGACAGAGGAGGAAGAAGAAGTGGACTCTGAACTTTTTCTGGCGCACGAACGCTGTCGAGCTCTAACTCGATACGCGCACAACGCGGCCAGCTTCCAACTGATCGACGCGGTCACCCCGCTACCTGTGCTAACTGAACGCACGCACACGCTACACACACGCACACAGACACGCACAGACGCACCACGCCCACCATGGACAGGACCGTGCACTCACACCGGTCGCCACCACCACGGGCATGCTTATTGCCAACATGGCATGCCTTCTTCTCGGAGCCGGCAGCGGTGCCCGGCGGCGAGGCGCAGCAGGACGGCGAGTGTGTGGAGGACGCGCATCCCGTTTTTTGTATTGCTACGACCAGAGATCAAAATGCACGAGCGCGAGTTGCAAAGAGTTTGGCGCCACCGGATTTCTTCTGCCTGACATGAATAAGCCATGTCTGAAGCATGATTCTTTTTTCCCGGAAAACTTTTGATCTATTCATTGCCAAGATAGTACAAAGAACTCTAAAAGTACAATAAATTACATCCAGATCTAGGATGGCTTGCTTAGCTAGGAAGAAATTGTGCAAGAGACTCTATAGACCGACTAAAGCAATTATGGACCTTGACGCTGCTGCAGCGTTCGCTTTGACGCTGAGAAAATGTAGTTCTTCTTCAGTTTGGTATACTATATGCAACATCAGCTGATCAGCATGCTTTTCTGAGAAAAACGATTCACCTGATGATCAGAGCAGGATCATTCGACAGACTTGTTTTTGTGAGGAAAAGGACGCCGGACGCCACCGCCCATCACTGCCATCAGCACTGACACGGCGTACTCGCGCCCACATTGTTGCGAACAGATTGCCATTTTGCTTCTCCGCCGCCGCGCCAGGCCGGCGAAAGGATAACACGAGCTCCTGCTCTCACCGCCGCGCCAGACCTGCGATGGGAGGCACGAGTGCCTGTTGCCTTACGCCGTGCCAAGCCAGCGCCCAGCAATGCACCGTGAGGAGGTTTAACCCTGAACCGGCTGACCGAAAACAAAGGTCCGGGATCAAACAAACAAACTAATCTCCACAGGAGATAGAAGGGGAGAGCGATCCAGCGGCTCAAGAGACCCTTCGCTCTATATAAATGAAGGGCTCAAAAGTAACTACCGCCGCCTAAACACCCTAAATCCAGATCTACCCCCTCTGAGTCCTACCTAGGATATGGCTTCCATCGTTTCCAAGCTTGCGCGGGCAGCCCTCGCAACCCGCGCCTTTCCCTTAGCCGGTCGAGGTATTCCTGTTGGCGGTCTCCCGGCAGCCGCCATTCATGCAGGTAATCCCTAGCTAAGGGTCTGTTTCGGATTTTGGATAGTACAGTATGAACCCTGACTAACAAAATTACCGAAAGAGTTCTTGTTAGTTCGATACAAATGCTTCAGTTTTTAATACGGAGTACGTGAAATTCACGTACAGTTTGTTATCATCAGTAGATATGTTTGAATAAACAGGCAGCGATTGGACCCTATTCATTAGGAGTTGTTCTAATCACCATACTTCTAACAAGCATGTTGTTGTATATCTAGTAGTACCGTTGTTACTGTATAATATTTCTGCCTTGCAAGGCTAAATCAATCAAATTAACTCTGGTGAGATATGGTACTGATGATCGTACTTTCCACAAATCAAATTGTAATTATATACCACGTACTGAACACAAGAGCCCCCAAGTCAGAAGAAGAAGAGAAAGCCAGACCCAAGTCAGAAGTAGCTCCACATGCTGCAACCATACGCTACAATCCACATCTCGCTGTTGATGAGAATGCACTAAAGTCGGATGAAGCCATGTGGGCCTTCTATGAGTACTGGTGCAACTATCATGGCATATCGCGTGACCGCCGTGAGATGAAACGCCGGTTCAAGATGTTTAGTCGAACCACAAGGGCTGTGCACAAATTCAACATTGCTACCAATGGCACCGCCCGGGCCTCAATGACCATATATCCAGATATGACCAAGGCAGAGAAATCTCGTGCAGTAGGTCGACATATAAGAAAATGAATTCCTCATGTACCTCTCCGTTCTAAATTAGATGATAGAACTTTGTCTAGATACAGTGTATCTCGACGTATTTTAGTGTGTAAATATATTTGTATCTAGATAAAGTTGTGTCAACTAATTTAGAACGGAGGGAGTACTCTTTTGTGACCCTTAAGCCCAATTATGCTTCTTTCAAGACATTCCTCTAAGCCCAATTGTATGAACTCATTTTAGCTTTAACAGAAAGCTCTATTAACTGTATTAGTATGTATACTGGACAAATATCCTTCGTTTTGTTGTATGATCTCACTTAGCTTTAATAAAAGATATACTTTGTATGTCTGCTCTGCTGGCGCCTTTTGGTTTAACTTGGCAAACGATTCACAAGGGCTTCTAGTACGAAATCTGGATTAAAATTAGGACTATTGTCATTGTGATTGGGATCGATGTTGGATTAGGACCAAGATAAAAGATAAATGATAAAATTGCCCTAAAAAAGATAAAAGATAAAATAGGGATTAATCAGGCCACTTATCGTTTTTGAATCTCTGTATTTTCTTCCAGGAAATTCGAGGGGCTTCCCATCAATGAAGATTGAAGTCCGAGGAGATTTCTGTCATGTCACTTGTTCGGGGCTGTCCCGTCCTTCTCTATCATGTGGTCAAGCCTTAAGGTTTCTTTTGGATCATTCTGCCTAGAGATATGGTCGATGCTCCTCAAGATCCACTTCTTCTCTTTGTCTGAGTGTTGTGCCATTAGCTGATACATAGTGTGTCGGACATGCTTAGGCGTTTTGGAATAACGGCACAAAACCAAGCAGCTTGCGGGCGACAGGAGGGACCGAAAAGTGATTCTGTCACATGGACCGCCTACATGACATTCCGTCACGTAGTGTAACACGATAAACCAAAAACCCTTAACTATATCAACCAGAAGTAAAAAAGACAACATAAGATACAAAAACAGAGGAAAATAGGAAGGAATGAAATGCTTACACGTAATTGCGGTGTCATAGACAAACTATTCAAACTTGAAAAATACATAAAACATTCAATCATGGTGAGATTACAAAGAACACATGGAATTAGTATATAGCACTTTTTTTCCAAATGGAGGGTGTACTCCCAGCCTATATGTCTTTACAAATACTAAGCTCCCTAGGATTCTGTTGCGTTAGAAACGAGTCACACGAACACATCATCGTGTACCCGCGGTGCGGGGGGAGATACTCCGCAACTCGCCCCGCGGGAGGCCTACTTCCAGCGCGATACACAAGACAGCAAGCAGTTGCTTTTTAGACCAGACGCCCCAGCCCCTCGGGAAGCCCCGTCTGAGGAAGCCGGCAACGATTGGCTGAACTAAGCCGGACTTGGCCGCTCTCAACTCGGTTTTAGATACCCGGCGAAATCTAGATGAAGTCGCCGAACAACGGAAGCATGAACAAGGGTTTGAGAAGATAAAAGTATGTTGTATTGATAGGTTATCGATTGTTTGCTTAATTTCAATCGGCCGTCACCTCTCACAAATATATGAGGCGGCTGGACTTCCCGTACAAGTATTGGACTTCTACAAGGCTTACAAATCATAGTCTAAGTCGAATCCATCTCTAAAATAGACAACTTCTTGGCCGGCAACGTTGGCTTCAAACTTGCTGGCAACTTTTGGAAAGCCGCCTTTTGCCTTCCGTATTGGCTTCCAACTTGCTGGCTACTTGAAAAGTTGCATTTTTTTTCTTAGAGACGAGATATCTTGATCGGCTTCGTATTAGACCCGGACTTCAGCATCCGTCTGGCTTCTTTAGAAAGTTGCCTTCCATTTTCCAGCCTTGATCTTGGAAAGTTGTCTTCTCTTTTTCTGCCTTGATCTTGATCTTGAAAGTTGTCTTCTATTTTTCTGCCTTGATCGGTGGAAAGTTGACTTGCCGGCTTGTATTGACAAAGTTGCACTAGTACAGAACAACACATCGGATACCCCTCTATGGAAACGGCAGGCGTTAGGCGACGGAGAATCGCGCTTTCCGCGCGGCCAGTGCGTACAAACCTGACCTGGGCCGCGGCTGGCCCGCCAACATAGGTAACGGAGAAAGTATTAACTCCGTTACCCATAGTATTGGTAACGGTCTTAATTCTGGCTCCGTTTCCGATATGTGCCTCTATAGCAACGGAGACTTTTGGGTGTCCGTTTCCAATGTGAGGCGAGTAAATGCCATGGCGTAGTGGCACCGCCCACTACTCCTTGAAAACCCCAATCCTTGCTAGCTCAAGACGCCACCGAATCTGCGCTCTCTCTCTCTCGCTCGCTCGCTCCCTCCTACTGATTAGCGAAGATGCCTCGCAGCAACGACACACAGGAGCACACTGAGTCGCCGCAGGACAGTCCCCCCGTCAACGGCGAGTCCGTTGAAGGACCGACGCCGGAGACGAGCGACGACGAATACGCCAACTTCCATGATCCCACCTTGATGCTGGGCCCGCCGAAGGTTGATTCTGATGACGAGTCAACCGAAGAGGAGAAGGAGGAGGAGGACGACGAGGAGGACGAGGCGGAGGCGCCGGTCCCGAAGAAGGGAGCCCCGGCGACGGAGAAGAAAGCTGCCGCCACCGCCTCCGATATGCTGCCGCCGCCGCCACCACCTCCAATGGCCCCCCAATAAGCGAGGCCGTGAGAAGGACGAGGATTGCGCGGAAGCAGGGCGCAAGAAAAACAAGAAGTAGCTAGTAGTAGTTCTATAAGTTCTCCAACTGTAATTTACTTTATTATTATTAATATGTACTGCGTATGTAATGTAGTAATCACTAATATTAATATAAATATCCTATAAGTGGTTTTCTCCATATAGTAGAGATTAGGAAAATATTATTCCAGAGAGTAGAAGAAATTCCATAGAGTAGGCGCGTAGGTCCCACACCTTAGTGGAAGAAACACAAAGGAAACGGTCCTTCTAAAGAACCGTTTCCTTTGTTTTACCTATATATATGGGCGTACAGAGCAAAACCTAACACTCATTTCCTCACTCTGTCCCAGTATGCTAGATCTGTTCGTGGCGGCGCCTCCTGGCGTTGCGGCCATCGCCGGCGCCGTGGCGGCGCCGTCTCCGGCCAGACGACGGCTATCACGGCGAGGTCTTCGCCATCTCCCCCGACACGGCGAGGTCTTCGCCATGTCCCCCGACACGGCGAGGTCTTCGCCATCTCGCCCGACACGGCGAGGTCGTCGCTCTGTCCGCTTCTTGTGCCTCCACCACTTCCGTATCTGCTAGATCCATCCAACGGCGACGTGAAGAAGGTATCAGATCCACATCCGGTTGTTCTATCTAGATCATTGCTTGATGTAGTTAACTTGCCTATTGTGCACTTGCAACTAGTTGTAGTTTAGCTAACTTGTTGAAAGTAGTTCAGTTCACATCCGGTAGTTCTATCTAGATCATTTTTGATGTAGTTAACTTGCCTATTGTGCACTTGCAACCGGTTGTAGTTTCGCTAACTTGTTGATAGTAGTTCAGTTCACATCCGGTAGTTCTATCTAGATCATTTCTTGATGTAGTTAACTTGCCTATTATGCACTTGCAACTAGTTGTAGTTTAGTAACTAGTCCATGTGAAAACAGGAGTCTATTTCGGTGACACTGCATAAAAAAGTCGGAGACACAGAACAAACAACGAACATTACTCAAGAGAGTAGTGTTTGTTGACTTTCCCATAATGGCCTCCAATTATATACACAGGTCAGTACACACTATATACTACTGTATACTTCATATTATTGTGTTAAATTGTTTGTTCTATCTAGTAGTGTCAGAACTAACATAAATCCTTATTTACATTTAGGGATATCAAGCTGTTCCCTTTCAAACTCCACCATACATATCCACCGTCGCTATTGTGACGTTTTGGTACACTGCATAAAATACTTTTTTAAGTAAGAGTGTTTTATACAGTGTCGCCGAAATGTCACATCGGTGACGTATTAGATTAGATTTCGGTGACACTGCATAAAAAATCCAGAGCCGGTGGTGGCCTCCATGGAAAGGATGATCGTTGTCAGGCATCTTATGAAGCTGCTGACATCGCAATATCTTGTTGACAAGCCGTGTGTTGGCTGCTCCAGTTCATCAATAAGAGCCACCTCAAGACATAGGTAAGATATCGTTTCAGTTTGCTTAAATTCATAGAGTATTTGTTTTAGCATATGTATTTAATAATTCTAACTCTATTTACTAATGTATAGGGTCCAAAACTTCAACATCCTTCTCTCAAGAAGTTGAGATAAGAAGAGATAGCTAGAGTGACACCTGCGAGGATTGTGGAAAAGGATGTAGGGAAGAAATCATATATTCTTTCCGTCCTTTGACATGATAGGCTTAGTATAGATGAAATCTGTTATCGTTTTACCTCTTATATTTGTCACATCTTGTGATGCAATTGTAAAGGTGAAATTGTGATGGAAATGTAAAGTTACATTGTGATATGAATAAAATCTGTTACCGTTTTAGTATTTGAGCTTGTGCTGCGAGATTTTAAGTATCTAGTGCCATTTGTAAACGTGTCATCCTGTAACCGAAATATGAGAAATGCTCAGTGCAAACGGGTGGATGGCAAACTCCGTATCTGATGAAGGAAAACTAGGTCTGCGCACAACCGTTGCCAAATGGAGACCTCATCGGAAACGGTTTTTGGCCTCCGTTACCGATGAAGGCCTTCACATCATTGACAGAGGCGGGGACACGGACCCTTTCTCCGTTGCCGAAGGGGTTTTTGGCCCGTTTCCGATGTGTCGTTCTGTACTAGTGTTGGCTTCTTTTCTGCCGCCTTGTCTTGACAACGTTGACTTCTTTTTTGCCACCTTGTTTTGACAAAGTTGGCTATGTCTTCAGGCAACTTTGCACTCCCAAATCCAGCTTCCGCCTTGTTCCAGTTGCCGGATTATTGGCTGCCTTCTTCCGGCCGTTTTTCCTGGAAAGTTTCCCAGATCACCATTTTAGCCTTCTTTGCTGCCTTCTTTAAGCCGCCAAATTTTACTTGAACCTGAAACTGGCAATCTATCAAAAACGGGTGCTAACAGATTCTTGCCTTCTCCTTACTTCACATGTCCACATCAAGTTGGGTCCTACTTAAATATCATTTAGTTAAATACTAATCCATACACTACACCATGGTGGACCATGGACCCTATCTATAGTTCACACAAAAAATATGTTGGATACATACACATGTTTGTATATATTTGGTAAATTTTTGGTGAAAACTGGTATTCCCAGCTACATAAAAAAAGAAAATTGTGTCTGTGAAAAACAAAAATAGCTATATTTCCTCTTAAATTTCTCTTTTATTACAAATACTAACCTCACTAAGATTGTTGCCTTCTCCTTAGTTCACATGTCCACATCAAGATGGACTCCACTTAGATATTATTTAGTTAAATCTAAGTATTAGACTACACCATGGTGGATCATAGACCCCATCTATAGTTCACAACTACAAAAAAAAAATATTGGATACGTACATATGTTTTTTTATATATTCGTTAAATCTTCGGTGAAAAGCTGGTATTCCTAGCTACACAGAAAAAGAAAATTGTGACTGTGAAAAAGACAAATAGCTATATTTCCCCTTAAAATTTCTCCTCTTTGTGTAGCCCAAAATACAAAATGCTTAATGTTGGATACATACATATGTTTTTTATATATTTGTTAAGTCTTCGGCATTCCTAGCTACACAAAAAATTGTGACTGTGAAAAAGAAAATAGCTATATTTCCCCATAAATTTCTTCTTTTTTGTGTAGCCTAAAATATAAAATGCTTACAAAACTTAAAGTGCACGCATACATAAACGCAGTTGTATGCTTTATTCGCCAAAAATTGAAACCTAAACATGTCGCTTCAATTTTTGTAAAAAAAGAAAATGTGGTGAGCTCAAAGCTACATGCACTTTACGTCAACTCTCTCCCTTATCCTTTCTCTGTCGCCAGCGCCCACCATAGTGTCGTGCCGATTAAGCCACACAACATCATTTCTCTCCCTCCGCCTCCCTCTATTCGTATTCTACCAAAAAAACATCCGTTGCGGTGCAAATTTTTCCCATCTCTTCACACATGGCTCTGGCTCCATTAAGCCTCTTGGAATACGGGGCACCTCCATCTCCGATGTTGCCTCTCAAGTCCATTGTTAACTTTCAAGTCATGTGCACTTCCCGTCGATGCATATTTTTGTGGGCACTCAACGTCAGTGAGGTGAAAGACTTTCTACATCTCTCACAGTAGTTGCACGTGAATACCCACGCCAGCTCTCGCATCAGCCGCCTATGCCGCCGTTGCTGTTAGTGTTGCTCGACTGGGTGATGGTCGCAGCTGCGGTTGATCCCGTGACCAACAATTCGATGGTGAATGGGGGTGGTATGATGAGTTAGACGCATTTTGTTGGATGCCACCTAATTACTGATATCGTACATTGTCTACAAATTGTCGGAAATTTGTTCAATTCTTTTGTTGGAATCTTCATAGAACCATGTACACAATTTAACTTTCATGACATTTCATAATTATGGTCGTATTTTGATTGTCTATCTCAGTATGTGAGAGCTTAAGCTTTTTTTATGGGGTCATGTGTTTTATCTCTTGAGTGGTGTAGTTCTATTCTTTTTATAACTTACACAATTATGTTCCTTTCCTTACTTCTCTAAGTTTATGTGAGGATGTCTGAGTGATCGTGTTGCAAGAGAGTGAGCGAGTGGTACTATTGTTTTCATAATTGCTACTATATATGTTTCACTAAAATATTTTATTTATCATTGATTGTATTAGACCGGACGTGGCAACGCGCGTATTTTCCTTCTAGTAGCACTGATATGAATAGTATTTATCAATTTGACGCCCTTCTCAGTTAAAAGAAGTAAAACCTTCATCATGTCTGCACAAACAGGAACTAAACCAGTAAAAATGGGACTCAAACGTAGGAATGAAAAATATGCTGTTATTACTAAAGTAGTGAGAATATTAATTATTAGTATGATTGCTGAAACAACAATGATGGACCTTGTATAATTCAAACAAACAGGAACGGCAACGGATGGAGCAGGTGTGGTGGAACATGAAGAGCCTGATTCTACGTGGCTGGGTGCTCCATTTTGACGTAGGAGATCTTTGTTCATTCTCCTTGGTGTTTAACTTGTTGCCCATGATGTTGCGCACGTAGATATTTCCTGCATCCATCTTATTAGCCTCAGAACCTGTCACGGATCGCCTACAAATACAAAACCAATAACATCAATAACCAAAATTCCATCCATCCATCCAGTTCCCTGCTCCCAGCACGCGATAAACCAGAAAACTAGGATTTTAACTGTCCCCTAATTTAACACCAACGTCTCTGTAATACATCCAACGTCCTCAAGAGACCATTTGCTCAAATAAACTAGTAAAATGCCCGTGCGTTGCTACGGGAACACGAATAATTTAGTAGATTACTCCTATTGAAAATGTGTTGCTACGAGTAACATGTCCGAGATTTTCAAAAGAGGTGGGTTGCGCACTCTTGACGTTGAAGATCGCAGGATGGAGCGTGGGGAGCGTAAAAAAGAGGGCCACCGTGGGAGTAGCGTTGAATCGTATGATTAAAGATCGGCAGAGCCGCATATGGATGCGGCTTTGCGACATGACATCGTGGCAGTTCGATCGTGCTCCTTTTTTTACAAAGGAAATGGTAATGTCCAAATAGAAAATGCAGAATAGTGGTTTACTGATGCGTAAAAGTCCTAGTATAGCCGACTACATGTAGCATGTTTTTTGAAATTTTTGAAAGCACAATTTTAAAGTTTCAAAAAAATCTGAAAAAAGTCTAGACAAATATAATGATGTGTTCTTCCAACATGTAAAAACTCAATCTAAAAACTTTGTATTTTGAGCCACACAAAAAAGACAAATCTGACCAAATTTGGAGATTTAGATTTGTGTAGTGTTCACTATTTAAAATCTCCACTTTGTCATTTTTACACAGGATAGAATACATCATTGTCTATATTTTTTTAAAAAAATTATACTTTTTTAAATCTTTGAAATATCGTTTTCAAACATTTAAAAATAAAGGGCTACGTGTATCCCAAGCTACAAAGCTCCACTCTTTATTATAGAAACCGACGTCCTTTAGGAGAAAAGAAGTAAAAAATCGAAGCATATTGAAATGATACATCCAAAATCTTATCATGATCTGAGAAATTTGGCATGATATTTCGTAACTGACACACATGGAAAGCATACTCATGCAAAAAATGTAGCCAGTCAGCACAAGCAACAGTGACGAATGTCATTTGCATTTGAGTAACGCAAATCAGGCCAAGACACAGAACACAATACAACTACGATATATTATGGTTTCTAAGAAGTGATGTTATGTTGGAAGTTTAGTCTTACGCTGTCATAGGTTCAACAGGACTGGACACTGTAAAGAGTAGTGCCGAATTCTGCAGCCACAAAACCCAACAGACTCCAGTGTACTAAATACTGTAGACTCTGCTCGCCCACAAAGCAACGTCGACAGATACGGGACGTTCTTTGGAAGATTCGTGATCACATAATCACGTTGCTCTTCATCCCCATCTTAGTTCTCATCGTCTCCACCCATCTTGTTCATTGCTCGGAGCAGCTTCAGCGTCACCCATCTGCTCCTTGGACTAAACCGTCACCAGACCCAATGCTCATTTAGCTGAAGCGAGTGATCAGACACAATACACCGTTAAGACTCACAATATTAGCATATTATTGTTCCAACATGGCAAAGATATTTAGATGATAGAAATGAAGAGATAGGATTCAGAATTGGAAGCCAGGGAAAGAGCAAGAGCACAATCTGCTGTAACAGAAGGCTGCGGGAACCAAGAGTAGTCACATGTCTCTGTTTCTCGCTCTTGTTTGTTATTACAAGCAGAGATCCACCTCCTCCTAGTTCAATGTTGCTCTCCATCTCATCTGCAGTTACCCTCCACATCAAAATAGCTGCAATTGGAATAAAACCACACTATAGGTGTTAGATGTGTGCACACTCAACACATTCACCAGTAAAAGATACTCCCTCCAATCCTAAAAGATTGTCGCCACTGAGCTAGGATTTGTACGTATTTTGTTTGTTTTCTACGGCATTTAAACCAGATCAGAGGGAGTATTTGATATCCAACACTGACCACATATATTACACCGACCCAAAGAGCTTTAATTCTAAATTTGGAAATCATGTGCCCATCCTTACAAAAAAAATAACCTGAAGCGAACAGAGCACAAACAGTTCTTCTTGTGGAACAATCAAACAGCAAGCTCCCACACACAGATCATATAAGGAGACTTGTTTTTTGACAACAAACATAGATGTCGATTACTACTGGTTTACCCAGTAGAAAGTTAGATCAGGCTGGCTGTGCCAATCAGACAAGACACAGCAAAATAACGTGAAGCTAACATAGCACAAGCAATTAGTCGGGAGCCACAGAACAGCAAGCTCCCATCAAACAGAGATCATATATCGATTGTTCTTCTTGCTACGAGCATCACATGAAACTACTACTGCTAGGTAGCAACATCAGGCTCCTGCGTTGGACGATTTTGCGGTTTGCAACAAAAGCCAATCAGAAGAAGATCACAAATAAGTTGGCAGGGGCTAAACATGAAAAAGTTGAAAAAGTACATGAACTTCCAGGCTCGATTATGACGTCCATCAGGCCTCGTCTCCTCTACAAGAAAAAAAGAATTTTCTGTCACTTGAAGTCATGGAGAATACGAAATTGCAAGGAATCACTCTCCAACCATCTCCAAATGTCAATTGCCAGGAGAGAAATCATGCTGTATCCTATTTCCCATCAAGTGGAAGTGTCATCGACTTACTCTAGGTGTCAAACTGATTCTCCGTGCTGCATCAGAGATGACACACAGGCACCAACACACGGAAAATTGGCAGAAGCTTTGCTTCAGAAACGAATTTCTTAAAAAACTTGGTAAGGTTCCGTGTTCCAACAATTCTGACCAATGCTAATTTGTCAACATCTAGTAAGAGCATAATTTAAAGCCCAATTGCTGACTGTTTGGAGGCCTGGCACCGCTGACAGAATATAAGCTACAGATGAAAAACTGACGTAGCAGTTTAACCTATAAATGGTCCAGTTAAATACTGGATTACCCTTTAAATCATTGTTAAGAAGCGTAAGATATATTAAAGCCCAATTGCTGACTATTGAAAAATATCCTGCAAACAGCACATGAACAGTTGAATACGAAACGAACGAAAGATCCCATTCACTGAAAATTATGCAAGTAGAAAGAAACGGCTTTCAAAAGGTGAACTGTTTCAGAAATAAAACTAGAACGGCCAAGCATTTAATCATTTTCAGAACAGAAACAGCTAGAATCACAAAGTTTGTGTTTGAAAGTTTAACTTAGTAATAGGAACTATCATAACAAATGCTCATGCATCTGGAATATCTTGACAATGTTACCTGCCCAGTCCTGCAGTTTGCCGAGTGAGCCGTCGGCAGCGGCCAACAATGCGTCGTCGTAGAGCTGCTGCGCCGGCAGCACAGAGATGTCGATCTGCTGCTCTGGACTCATGGAAAACCATGGACGAGCACATCAGCGGCTAGACCAAGGACTCAAGGGAAGACATGGATCCGAGACATCACGCCGATCGCTGGACTTGACGTGGCCACAACAAGAATTCTTCCCTAGCGAAGACCAGCTACCAACTATGCGACGAGGACAGAGGAATTGCGGCGGCGCTCTGCTGCAGGAGAGAGGACGAGAGGTGGAGAGGAGCTCGAGGTCACCGGACGCGGCGACGGCAGCGCAGGAGAGAGCGTGGGCGGCAACAGTGGCGCAGGAGAGAGAGACGGCGCGGCGACGGCAGAGCAGGAGAGAGGATGCACGGCGGCGGCGGCGCAGGAGAAAGGCGCGTGGCGGCGCAACGCAGGACGGCAGGAGGTTGTGCGGTGGCGGCGGCCGATGGGATCGTGCTTATTTTTTAGATGGAGATGGGAGAGAGAAGAACGTGTGCGTGGTGTGTCGTCAGTGCGTGCGTGGGTCGGTGAGTGTGTGCGTGGTGTGGCCTTGTGTGTGGGTGCGTGGGTGTGTGCTGTGGCCTGTGTGCGTGGGTGTGTTCTGTGTGCCTGTGTCAGCTTGTGCCGCGAGTGTGGGGGAATGGGGAGTAGATTAGGCGAGGGTGTGAGGCAGACATGTGGGGTTCACATGTTATTGCCGGGTCTGCGGGTTTCCGCTAGACCCGGCGGTTTTAGATTTTCTCTACCAAGTATCCCCGTGGGTATTTTTCTTTACCAAGCCCTCCCCATTTAACGTGGGTACCGATCAGGTTAGCGGGTATCAGGTACCCATTGCCATCCGTGTAGAGCGGAAACGGCTCGAGCGGCCGCGAGCGCCTCCTATGCTTTTATGGGGGCAAACGCCTCCGCTGCGTGCTTTGCTGCTGCTGCCTGCCGCTGCAAATTCCTACATTGTTCTAGCTGCCTGAAACTAAACAAAAGGCTGGTGGTGTATGCTGGAACTGCTCTTCCCAAAGCTGGCAACCATAGTTCGTTGGTGAAAGTAGACTATAAACTTGCAATTATCATTGTTAGTAGGAGTTATACGATTTTTGATTATTTCTGCCGGCATGTCGAAATGACATGACATCTAGCAAATATTGTCATTGCCAAACCTTATTCCTGCGGACATATTGAAGTTAAATTACATCTCAAAAGCAATTACGTATTTGCCTCACCCGTTGCAACGCACGGGCATTTAGCTAGTATAAATAAGGTCAGTTAATTATTAATACAGTCCAGGTATGTATCATTAGTTTCTGCTAGGCATATAGTGCATGAAAATGAATTCATGGCATGTAAAGAAAAAATAAATGCTTACCCCATCAGTGGAGGACGATTTAGCTAAGTTGCCGCCAGCAAACACGTAGCCTCTGTCGTGGTTGATACAGGCTCAGCTGCTATCCACACTTGAGTTTGCCCATGATGCCATCGATGGCCTTAGTGGCGCCCTACTCTACACTGAGAAGGAATGAACGACCATGAAATTCTCCAAGTCTCTGTCTCATCACTTTCTCTATGTCGTGGATCTCCTTCTCTGTGTAAACTCTGAGAGTATTGGATTTCCTCTGCCAACATGTGTGACCGCTGACACAACCCATGTTTGTAAAACCTATTAGTAGAAGATAAGATAATCCATCTCGGGCCGAGAAAAAAATGCAGCCCTTGGAGCCTACAAAACAACAAATCGTAACATTTTGTTCTGCTAGTGTGGATAGGAGACGTAGAGGGATCAAACTGAACATGTTTAGTTGTTTACATTTCTAGGTGAGATTGGGAGCAAGTAAATTAAGAAGCAAGATTAGGAATCCAAATAGATACACATATATGGCCAGGAAGGGGAGTAAATGTTGTTTAATCATTTTGTGGAACACCTTTGCAGACGGAAGCAGCTAAGAATCAAGAGTAGGATCTAGGATGACTCTATGTGCTTCAGAAAGGGAGATTAAAATAGATTGCGACATGGAGTAGGAGGAGAGAGAGCTCACCCGCAGCAGCTGGTTGTGGAGCGGCAGCATTAGGTCGAAGTGGTGGCCGTCGGCATGAGTAGCAGCTCGAGAAGTGGGTCGCCTGGACACCCCGTCGTCGGCCACGCTCGATCTCCTCATCCTCCTGCTGGTGCTCTTCTCGCTCGCCTTCCTCCTTGCATCCTCGCTCGCCCACGTCTCGCGCTCGATCTCCCGCTCCTCGTCTCGCCCTCCGCCGCCGCGGCGCTGGCCTCCACATCCGCGTCCCTGCCCTACCTCGTTGCTGGTCTCCCTTGAATCGCGGGGGACGTGCTCGCCGCCGCGGCCTTCCTCTCTTGCCACCGCCGCCGGTGCCGCAACCCGCGATTATCCGCCGGTGCCACCGTCCCCGCCGCCGCCCCTGTTGCCTGCAAATCGCGAGAGGGGTGGGGGATGGATGAAGGTGCCCTGCGATTTTCTTTTCTCTCCACCGATACCAGTTGGCTGAAGGGTGAAAACGAAAAATGAGCAATACATAAGTGTGGATTGCGGGTTGATTTTGAAGTTGCCGGTGGACTAAATGCAAAATGTTTGGCGGACGACGGACGAAACATAACGGCCGAGACAGGGCGTTTCCTATTTGTCGACCTGGTCGACGTTAACACAGCGTCGCACACCCCATATGGGCCGCGGCCCACCGCGTGCGAGGAAGAAGACGGCTAGCCGAGCGACTCACCGACGATGGGGACGACGCGGCTGGCCGCGGCGCCCCGTCGGAGGTGAGGCCTGGACCTCGCTGGAGACGGGGACGACGCGGCGGGCCGCGGCGTCACCGGCGGAGGCGAGGAAGCAAACCTTATCTTGTGCGGGTGCGGGGCGGTCGGCCGGAGTTAGGTTTTGGGTGCGGTGGGGGGGGGGGGTTAGAGGGATGGCCGGCGGGCGGCGGCGGACCGGCGGAGGTGGCGGCTGGGGTAGGGCGGGGCGCGGGGGCGGCGCCGAGCGCGGGGGGCGGCAGCAGGCGGCACGGCCGGCGTCGGATGGCGGTTTGGGGAAGAAGGTGGAGGCGGCCGGAGGACGCGGAGGCGGTGGCGGGCGGAGGTGTGGCGCGGAGGTGCGGCGGCGGAAGGAAGAAGAAGGAGGTGCGGCGCGGGGTGTGCGATCCGTGCTTATCGTCGCACGGGCCGACACACAGGCGCTCCCGAGACAGGACACCCCGGTTTTTTTATAGTAGAGATTAAGGGCCCAGGCAAACCATCGGCCCTGGGCTGACGCTCAAATCCAGATCAATTCCCTCCGACGACCTAGGGTATGGCTTCCATCATCTTGTCCAAGCTCGCGCGGGCAGCCGTCGCAAAGTGAGCCTCACCCTCAGCCGCTGGGGTATTGCTGGTGGCGGTCGCCCACTATCCCTGTGTCTACCCCAGCTCTACCAGACCGGCGCTGACATCCATGTCTCGCCTGTAGCCGCCATCCCTGTCTTCCCTGCAGGTAATCCTCTTTCCGAATTGGGGTATGGATCCTGAATATTGAAATTCCCAAAGGAGTTCTTATTTCGATCCAAATGCATCAGTAGATATATTTGAATAAGCAGGCAGGGTCACAGGGATTGGGGCCTATTCATAACGAGTTGTTCTAATCACCACACTGCTAACAAGCATAAGTATTTGTTGGCTCTAGTAACACCGATTCATAATTTACTATAATAGCTCTACCTTGCAAGTGTAAAATTAACTTCTTGTCCGTTCGATCCATGCGAGCGGCTCTGGAGTGATCCCTTTAGCCAGCAGGTCCGTCTCAAGTTTCTCCCACTTAGACATGCTAAAGGCGTAGCCACCAGGCCCCATAGTATGGTGGTAGATCTTTTTAGCAGCATTTTCCTTATTTTTTGCAGACTTTTCCTGAGCTTCCTCCGATTTCTTGTACGCCACAAATTTTTCCCAGTCGTCCCTTATCTTCTCATACCCTTTATCGAAGTCCGGAGTCTTATTTTTCTCAACAAACTCGGTGTTCAATCTTTTCTTCCAGTTCTTGAATAGCTCGGCCATCTCTTAAGAGCCCAGTCCTTGACTTTTTGCTCCATGTTTTGCCGGGCAATCTTTTCTGCCTCATTTGGATCCTCCTCATCTGGATCCACCTCTGGCACCGGCAGGGTGAAATTAAGCATGAGCTTTCTCCAAAGTCTTTTTTTGCCCACCTCGCCGACATATCTTACTCCTCCCTCCTTTGGCTGATGTCATTCTCGAACGGTGATCGGGATGTAGTCCCTAACAAGAACTCCGCATTGTTTTACCATTTTATTTTTAACATCAGGGGGAGCAGTCGGTGTGCCATCTTCAGCGACTTTTTCGATCATGTACCTTTCTTGGTCTCACAACTTTTTGGCTGGGCCTCGTTTTGTCCTTACAGAAGATTTGCTCGATCCGGAGGGCTAAAAGAAGAAAGAGCGTTAATATATGTATATAGACAGCAGAGGCTTAATTAATACAATTTTTGGCTTCATTAATATATGTATATGCACCTCGCCGGAGTTTGCAACATTTAATGTTCCACCGGAGCCTTCGGCTTCTCCCTCGTCGGCTTCTCCCTCGCCGACTTCTCACTCACCCTAGCCGTCAAGTTCTACCTCACCAGAGCCGTCTCTTCGGTTGAGAGACTCATCTCCCTCACCAGAGTTGTTCAGAAACTGCGAGGTGACATCGCCAACATCTTCCGGCCCGCGGATTATATCCCCGAGGATGTTTTCCTGATTTTCGTCTCGTTCCATAGTTTCTGCAAAGTAAGAACAATCAACACATGGCATTGATGCAATGCGCAATATGTATGCATGATCAATTTAATGCATTGACATGGAGCTCTAAATCATGTTTGAAATGTTATTTGAACTCAAATTACAATTATGAGCATTTATTTAATTTAACTCCATAATTAGAGAAAATGCATTTAGTTTATTTCCAAATATTCACCAAAATGAAATGTTCCAAAATGATCAAAAGTTATTGAATTTACAAGTTTCTATTATTTTCTGGAAATTTATTTAACTGGCTGGGTCCACGAGCTCGGCCCGCGGCGGCCGGACTTGGAGAAGACGGGTGGAGCAGAGATACAACTACGCATGGCTAAGTGATACGTCTCCAACGTATCCATAATTTCTGCTTTTCCATGCTTATATTATACCATTTGCTACATGTTTTATATACACTTCGTATCACTTTTATGCATTTTCTGGGACTAACCTATTAACAAGATGCCATAGTGCCAGTTCCCTGTTTTCTGCTGTTTTTGGTTTCAGAAAGTTACTTCTGGAAATATTCTCGGAATTGCACGAAACAAAAGGCCATGTCCCTATTTTTTCAGCACGTACACGGAGTCCGAAGGAGAGACGAAGGAGAGCCACAAGGTGGCCAAACCACCTGGCGGCGCGGCCCCACCTCCAGCCGCGCCTGCCTGTGGTTTGGGCCCCTCGGGGGTCCGCCGACATCGCCCCTTCGCCTATTTATTCCCCGAGACGCGAAAACCCTAAAACATCGAGCCATTCATCCAGAACATATTCGCTGCCGCCGCCGTCATCAACCCTAACTCGGGGGGTTTCTGAAGCTCTTCCTGGCACCCTGCCGGAGAGGGGAATCATCACCGTAGGGCTCTACATCGCCATGCCCGCCTCCAGAGTGATGCGTGAGTAGTTCATCCTTAGACTATGGGTCCATAGCAGTAGCTAGATGGTTGTCTTCTCCACTTGTGCCATCATGTTTAGATCTTGTGAGCTGCCTATCATGATCAAGATCATCTTATTGTAATGCTACATGTTGTGTTTGATGGGATCTGACTTATATTGATACCTATGTGGAGCTGAATATTATATTATCATGTCTATGTCATTTGTGATCTTGCATGCTCTCCGTTACTTGTTGAAGCCTTGGCCAAGTGAATACTTGTGACTCCAAGAGGGGGTATTTATGTATGATAGTTGGGTTCAACCTCTATTTAACCTGGGATAGTGACAGCAAGTTCTAAGGTTGTAGATGTGTTGTTGCCACTAGGGGTAAAACAACAATGCTTTATACAAGGATGAATGTATTGTTTACATTACGCACATTACTTAATGCAATTGTCTGTTGCTTGCAACTTAATACTGGAAGGGGTACGGATGTTAACCGGAAAGTGGACTATTTAGGCATAAATGCATGCTGGATAGCGGTCTATGTACTTTGTCGTAATGCCCAAATGAATCTCATAGTAGACACCACAGCTCACACATGCATGTTATATGCACTTATCAATTGTCAATTGCCCAGCTGTAATTTGTTTACCCAGCATGTTAGTTATTTTATTGGAGAGACACCACTAGTGAACTGTGGACCCCGGTCCATTCTTTTACATCTGAAATATAATCTACTGCAATCATTGTTCTCTACTGTTTTATGCAAACAAACATCATTTTCCATTCGATACGTTTAACCCTTTGTTTTCAGCAAGCCGGTGAGATTGACAACCTCACTGTTAAGTTGGGCAAAGTAATTTGGTTGTGTTGTGCAGGTTCCACGTTGGCACCGAAATCCCTGGTGTTGTGCCGCACTACACTCCTTCACCAACACCTTCAAAGCAAACCTCGTTTTCCTACTGGTTCGATTAAACCTTGGTTTCATACTGAGGGAAAACTTACTGCTGCACTCATCATACCTTCCTCTTGGGGTTCCCAACTGACGTGTGACGTACAAGCATTGTTTCTGGCACTATTGCCGGGGAGATATCCCCTCGTCAACCTAGAGCCACCACTAAGCAGATATGAGGCTTTGGCGATATACACATATCAAAACTATGGCAGCTAGGAATAATGGTTGAGAATATCTGGGTGATGCAAATATATAGGATACCTCTATTTAAGACCAAAATACATTGGAATCGTATGCAAATACAAGAGTGAAATACTTCGAAATCATATATGGGCAGATAAGAGGTTATGCTTGCCTTGTTTGTCAGAAAACAGATCTTGTTCTTCAACTAAAGCGGGGTCAACTTCCGAACCACGATCTATCGGGAAGAACAAATACCGGAAAAGAACACAATCAATACATGGCATTGATGCAATGCGCAATATGTATGCATGATCAATTTAATGCATTGACATGGAACTCTAAATCATGTTTGAAATGTTATTAGAGGTCAAATTGCAATTATGAGCATTTAGTTAAATTACTTCCATAATTAAAGAAAATGCATTTAAGTTATTCCCAAATATTCACCAAATTTAAATCTTCCAAATTATTTGTATGTTGACATAATTGGTTAACATTTATTTTTCTGAGAATTTTGATATATTATTCATATTTTTCTGATAAACAGATCAAAAGTTATTGAATTTATAAGATTAAATCAATTTCTGGAATTAATTTAGCTGGCTGGGTCCCACCTGTCAGATATTTAATAATTACCGAAACCATTTTCAAAAGAATAAAACCCTGATAGGCCGGGCCCACATGTCATCGACACAGGAGCACCCGGCGGCTCTGCTCCGGCGAGGCTCGCCGGAGGAGGCCGAGTTAGGACGGGCGAGTGGGCGCGTTGGATGCGCGTGTGCACGGGAAGTCATTTAGGAGCGGCGCCGCCAGCGAATGGTCACCGGAGCGACGGCTACGGCGCGGCGGAGCGACGGCCGGCGACGAGCTTCAGCGCGTCAACGCTACAGAGCACAATAATCGAATAGAGGGATGCTACGGCACTGTGATAACCACAAGTATAGGGGGGTGTGTCGTAGTACTTTCGATAAATAAGAGTGTCAAACCCAACGAGGAGCAGAAGGTGTTGACAAACGGTTTTGATGAAGGATTCACTGTAAATGCTCTCAGACAAGTTTTTAGGAGTTTTTGATATGACAGATAAATAAAGTACAAGTAAATAAAATGCAGTAGTAATAGTTGCAGCGAGTGGCCCAATCCTTTCTACAGCAAAGGACAAGCCGGTTGTTGTACTTATAATGACCAAACGTTCTTGAGGACACACGGGAGTATTGTCAAGTGCTTTCGCTTCATATAGTTGATTAATCTTCATTGTTTTGATAAGTGTTGTGTGGGTGAACCTATGCTAATGCACCGCCCTTCCTAGGACTAATACATACTTGTGATTATACCCCTTGCAAGCATCCGCAAATACAAGAAAGTAATTAAGTTAAACTAACCACAGCCTTAAACTTTGAGATCCTGCTATCCCTCATGCATCGATATACCAACGGGTGTTCAGGTTTCTGTCACTCCGGCAACCCCACAATTGGCAAACGAATACACAATGCATTCCCCTAGGCCCATAAAGGTGAAGTATCATGTAGTCGACGTTCACATGACACCACTAGAAGAATAACACCACAACTTAAGCATCAAACCATTAAATATTACTCAACATAGTTCACTACTAACATCAAGACTTCTCCCATGTCCTCAAGAACTAAACGAACTACTCACAAGACATCATACGGAACATGATCAGAGGTGATATGATGATGAATAACAATCTGAACATAAACCTTAGTCCAATGGTTTCACCCAATAGCATCAATAACAAGAGTAATCAACACCGGGAGAGTTTCCCCTATGAAATAGACAAGATTCAGCCCTAGATGTTATAACGGAGACGGGTGCAGCGGCGGTGATGATGGTGTTGGCGGTGGAGATGATGATGATGATCCCGATGAAGTCCAGCTCGATGACGGTGATGATGGCGACGATTTCCCCCTCCGGGAGGGAATTTCCCCCGGCAGATTTCTTCCTGCAGGGGAGCTTTTCGCTCTCTGGTGTTTTCCGCCTCGTGGAGGCGGCGGAATATTTCGATGGCCCTCCTCGTGTGTTAGGGTTCGAGGGGGTCAAGTACGCGAAGGGGGAACGGCTGAGGTGGGCCAGGGCCCCCAAACCACCTGTCGGCGCGGCAGGGGGCCCCACCGCGCCAAGGGTGAGGAGGGCCCACCATGGCCCATCTCAGCTCCCCTTTTGGCCTCCTCCATCTTCTGGTAAAATAGGAACTTCCATATGTCTCCTTCGATTTATTGATCTTCAGAAATAGTGCATCTCGACGGTGCTTTTTCCAGCAGAATCCTGACTCCGGTGTCCAATTCTCCATTATTCATCAAACATGCAAAATAGGTAAAATAACATAAGTAACACTTCTAAATATGAAATATATCGATGAATAGCAGTAAATTATGATATAAAATAGTGATGCAAAATGGACGTATCAACCCCCCCAAGCTTAGACCTCGCTTGTCCCCAAGCGAAAACTGAGCTCAGTAAACATGACCACAAGTTTATGGAGCAAAGTGTCGATAAATAAAATACGGACAAGAAGCATCACATTCATTGATACACAAGTCATTCTAGACAGCAACTTCCCTTCATATAATCTAACTTGAAATAAGTAAAGGGAACCACGATGAAGTGCATAAAGAGAACCATGATTGGTGAAGGCAAACTTAAACTCTTGGTCAGAGAACAATTAACAGATCATACTTATCTTTCGAGAAGAGTCTTTATATCAGAGCTTATATAGCAGAACTTACATGCCTTAATCATAACAGTCTCCTTACAGTCATTGATAACTTTCAAAGTTATATTCATTCGGATAAAAGCTATTGTGCGAAACAAGGAAATGAGAGATATGATTAGAAGTATCAACACATATAACTAATTGGATCTCAACAACTCAAATGCTTGCTTGAGATAGAGAGGAATGGGTTTACTGACTCAACAATAATGTAAAAGATAGGCCCTTCGCAGAGGGAAGCAGGGATTAAATCATGTGCTAGAGCTTTTAAGTTTTGCAAAGCATATAGAGAGTATGAAAATAGTTGTTTGAGCTATGTATGTCGTTGTCAACGAATCGTAGTAAAGTGAACACTAACCCCTTGTCAACCAGACTTTCAAGAGCGGCTCCCATGAAGGACGTTATCTCTACCAGCAAGGTAGATCATCCCTCTTCTCTTTTGTTTACACATGTATTTTAGTTTCTTTATAGTTGACACTCCTCCCAACCTTTTGCTTACACAAGCCATGGCTAACCGAATCCTCGGGTGCCTTCCAACATTCACATACCATGGAGGAGTGTCTATTTGCAAATTAAGTTGCTTACTGATAAATCAGGGCAAAACATGTGAAGAGAATTATTAATGAAAGTTGTAGTTAATTGGGACTGGGCACCCCATTTGCCAGCTCTTTTTGCAAATTGTTGGATAAGCGGTGTATATGCCACTAGTCCATTGGTGAAAGTCTGTTTGACAAAAGTGCTAGAGAAACTCTACAGAACCCTCATGAGCTAATAAACAGTGACACAAAACTAGGAGTAATAAGTTTTGAATAATTTAAAGGTAGCACATGAAGTATTTACTTGGAATGGCGCAAAATACCATATAGTAGGAAGTTATGGTGGACTCGAATGGCAATGGTTTGGCTCAAGGTTTGGATGTATGAGAAGCATTCCCTCTCGATACAGGTCTTTGGCTAGCAAGGTTATGTAGCAAGCATAAGAGTTGAGGGATACAAACAATTATACAAGTGATAAGAATAATCATGCAATCTTCCTTAGAAGCACAAATAGTTTAACTTAAGAATACTAAGCTTATGAGCCACAAAGAAAGAAAGATCATGGAATAATATATTTGCATGCACTCCCTCTCTCTACTTAAGTCTCAAAGTATTGTCTACTACTGACCAATGCTAAGTTTGCCAAAACCAAAAAGATTAACTTGGTGCTCTAAAAAGTGATCCCTATACTAACAACAAGGTTATCAATATGAAAGAGAATTGCAAGCTAAAATAAAGTATGCAGAAAGTAAATGATAAAACTTCTCATTAATATTTCATAACGGCAACTCACACCAAGGGATACATAGATAACCAACTAAAAGAGAGATACTTCCACATTGCAAACCATCATATAAGATAACTTCCCTACTCACGATATGACTTTATGGAAAAGTAAAAGGTAAAGATAATGATGTGATACCGCGGCACTCCCCCAAGCTTGGAACAAACCAAGGGGATGCCAATACTTGATGAATTACTCCTTCGGTGGTGGTGGTGAATTGTCCTCATCATCAGACTTCCAGGGAAGGGGTTTCCCATCAACAAAGGACGACTTGGATTCGATTATCCTGAAACTAGCAGCAGCGCTTATGTTTTTAAACCGAGTTTCATACTCACAGTTTTGATTCTGGACATCATAGAGTTGCGCCTGCAGTTTGTTGGTGGTGTTGATGAGGTGAAATATGTCTTCCCAGAGTTGTGCAGTCTCCTTCTTATGTTCAGCGACCAGCGCGGACACCATTGAGTGGAAGACTCCCACTTCACGTTCCGCCAGCTTTTTGTATGTGAAGACCTCTTGCTCCAGCTTCTCCATCCTGGCTTCCAGGCTCCCTTCTCCTTTGGGTCCTCGCACGTCTTCCGTCTGCAGCTTTCCATCAACCATCTGCGACTCCTTGGGATGCATCTTCAGCTCATCCATGTATGGGGTGACGACGTTCACAAAGAAACTGTCCTTTGGAGGCTTCGATGAAGACATGGCAGCTCTAGATCTGAAAACAATATCTGGACAGAAACAGCTCGAAACGAAACACGATGAAAAGGCGAGATACGAACCTCGGGGGTTCGGGTGAGTTATATAGCAAAAAGTTTTACAACATAAGGAAGGTACAGGAGGAAACCTGATCGGAGACGAGCTCCGGGGTGCTCAAACCACCAGGCGGCGCGGCTGGGGGCCCACCGCGCCGACCTATGGTTTGGGCACCACGGGTGCCGTCTCCCATCCGGTTCGGTCTCTTATTTTTCCATATTTAATAAAAACGACGAAAATATCTTCTAGAAAGTTATTCGCGAAACTTTTCTTACCGAAACTGTTACCTATTCGAATCGAATTCTGCAGTCCCAGAAAAATGTTCTTCAATGAAAGTTTCCGGAGTCACCACTTTAATTGTATCAACCTCTTCATTAATAGAATCTCCAGAAATATAATGCTTGAGTCTTTGACCATTTACCACTTGTGTAGAGTTATCTTTCAATGAAGCAATTTTTATTGCACCTGAACGATACACCTCCACAATAACAAATGGTCCTTCCCATTTTGAGAGTAACTTTCCTGCAAAAAATCTGAGACGAGACCTATACAATAGAACTTTCTCACCAACATTAAATTCTCTTTTAAGAATTCTCCTATCATGCCATCTCTTAACTTTTTCTTTAAAGAGTCTAGCATTTTCATAAGCCTCACTTCTCCATTCATCTAAAGAACTTAAATGCAACAACCTTTTCTCACCGGCAAGTTTAAAATCTCTATTAAGTTCTCTCACTGCCCAATAAGCTTTGTGTTCTAATTCTAAAGGCAAGTGACAAGCTTTACCATAAACCATTTTATAAGGAGACATGCCCATGGGGTTCTTATAAGCAGTTCTATAAGCCCATAAAGCATCATTTAACTTACTAGCCCAATTTTTTCTAGATTTATTAACAGTCTTTTGCAAGATAGATTTAATCTCCCTATTTGACAATTCTACTTGTCCACTAGTTTGAGGATGATAGGCTGAAGCAATTCTATGATTAACACCATATTTAGCAAGAGTCTTTCTAAAACCACCATGGATAAAATGAGAACCTCCATCAGTCATAAGATATCTAGGTACACCAAACCTAGGAAAAATGACATCTTGAAGCATTTTTAAAGAGGTCTCACCATCAGCACTTTTAGTAGGTATAGCTTCTACCCATTTAGTGACATAATCAACAGCAACAAGTATATGAGTATTACCTTGTGAAGAAGGAAAAGGACCCATGAAGTCGAATCCCCAACAATCAAATGGTTCAATAACAAGAGAATAACTCATAGGCATTTCATTGCGTCTAGAGATATTACCAACCCTTTGACATTCATCACAAGATAAAATAAAAACTTTCTTGCATCCTTAAAGAGGGTAGGCCAATAAAAACCTGATTGTAGAACTTTCTGCGCAGTTCTATCTCCAGCGTGATGCCCTCCATAAGCACTTCCATGGCATTTCCTCAGTATTTCCTGTTGTTCATATTCAGGAACACATCTTCGCATAATACCATCGACTCCTTCTTTATATAAGTGTGGGTCATCCCAAAAGTAATGCCGCAAGTCATAAAAGAATTTCCTTCTTTGCTGAGCTGAAAAGGTTGGAGGCAAGTACTTGGAAACAATAAAGTTAGCATAATCAGCATACCAAGGACTATCTCGCGAACTTACACTTATTGCAGCCAATTGTTCATTTGGAAAGCTATCATTAACAGGAATAGGATCATAAGGAATGCTTTCCAATCTAGACAAATTATCAGCAACAGGATTTTCAGCACCTTTTCTATCTATGATATGCAAATCAAATTCTTGCAAAAGAAGTACCCATCTAATAAGCCTTGGCTTAGCATCTTTCTTTTCCATAAGGTATCTAATTGCAGCATGATCAGTATGAATAGTGACTTTCGAATCAACTATGTAGGGTCGAAATTTGTCACAAGCAAAAACTACAGCTAGAAATTCTTTTTCAGTAGTGGCATAATTCTTTTGAGCAGAATCAAGAGTTTTACTAGCATAATGAATAACATTTAACTTTTTATCTACTCGCTGCCCAAGAACAGCGCCTACAGCATAATCACTAGCATCACACATAATTTCAAAAGGTAAATTCCAATCAGGTGGTTCAACTACAGGAGCGGTGATTAAAGCCTTTTTCAAAGTTTCAAAAGCTTCCTTACAATCATCATCAAAAACAAAGGGTACATCTTTTTGAAGAAGATTAGTAAGAGGCTTGGAAATTTTAGAGAAATCTTTAATAAACCTCCTATAAAAACCAGCATGACCAAGAATACTACGAATACCTTTAACATCTTTGGGACAAGGCATCTTTTCAATTGCCTCCACTTTAGCTCGATCAACTTCAATACCTCTTTCAGAAATTTTGTCCAAGAACAATTCCTTCATTAACCATAAAGTGGCATTTCTCCCAATTAAGAACAAGGCTAGTTTCTTCACATCTCTGCAAAACTTTGTCAAGGTTGTGCAAACAATTATCAAAGGAAGTTCCATAGACGGAGAAATCGTCCATGAAGACTTCCACAATTTCCTCACAAAAGCCATGAAAAATAGCAGACATGCATCTTTGAAAAGTAGCAGGAGCATTACATAAACCAAAAGGCATACGTCTATAAGCATAAGTTCCATAAGGACAAGTAAAAGTAGTTTTCTCTTGATCTTGCGCTCTCACAGCAATTTGAGAAAACCCAGAATACCCATCAAGGAAACAAAAGTGAGTTTTCTTGGACAACCTCTCAAGCATTTGATCAATAAAAGGCAAAGGATAATGATCTTTCTTAGTTACTTTGTTAACCTTTCTAAAATCAATGCACATCCTATAACCAACTACTACTCTTTGAGGAATTAGTTCATCATTTTCATTAGGAACAACGGTAATTCCTCCTTTCTTAGGAACGCAGCACAGGACTTACCCATACTATCAGCAATAGGATAAATAATACCAGCTTCAAGAAGTTTTAATACCTCATTTCTTACCACTTCTTTCATCTTGGGTATTAAACGACGCTGATGCTCAACAACAGGCTTTGCATCAGGTTCCATGTTGATGGCGTGCTGACATATAGTAGGAGAAATTCCCTTCAGGTCATCAAGAGTATATCCCATAGCTCCGCGGTGTTTCCTCAACACTCCCAATAACCTTTCCTCCTCTGTACCTGAAAGTTTAGAGCTGATAATAACAGGATATATTTTCTTATCATCAATATAAGCATATTTAAGATTATCAGGCAGAGGTTTCAAATCAAAAACAGGATCCTCCTTGGGTGGCATTGTGGTACCCAAATCTTCCACAGGTAAATTGTGTTTGAGCATAGGTTGACGAAGGAATACTTCATCAAGCTCATTCCTTTCTTCCCTGAAGTTCTCACTTTCATGATTCTCCATATGTTGCTGCAAAGCATTGTTAGGAGCAAGAACAATAGATGCAAGTTGAGCAATTTCAAAATCCTCACTAGGCAATTCAGTTTCATAAGGTGCTTTAGCAAATTTAGAGAAATTGAATTCATAAGATTCACCAGCAAATTTAGTAAAGATTTTCTCTTTCTTACAATCTATAACAGCACCACAAGTATTCAGAAAAGGTCTACCAAAAATAATAGGACAACTATCATTGGCAGCCGACCCAAGTACAAGAAAATCAGCAGGGTATTTAGTCTTACCACAAAGGACTTCGACATCTCTAATGATACCAATTGGAGAGATAGTTTCCCTATTAGCAAGCTGAATAACCACATCAATCTCTTCAAGTTTACAAGGAGCAATTTCGTGCATAATTTCCCTGTAAAGCTCATAAGGAATAGCACTAGAACTTGCACCAATATCACATAAACCATAATAGCAATGATCACCTATCCCAACAGAAAGCACAGGAACACTAGACTTCCTAGAACTTTTAGGATGTGAGACAATATTAGAAGCATCCTCACAAAAGATAATGTGTCTATCTTCTAAATTTTCAGTGACAAGATCTTTAACCAATGCTACAACAGGTTCAACAGTTATTTGCTCATCAGGTTTGGTAGTTTTCTTATTATTACTTTTACTAACAACACCAGTTATGATAGTATGTTCCTTAATCTTATTAGGAAAAGGAACTTTTTCAATATAAGGTTCTGGAATAATGCGATCAGCAACATTAACCTCAACACCTTTAGATATATGAGAAACAGATTCATCTTTATATGGTTCATGATAATTTTTAAAACCCTCCTTCGGCAAACCGAAATAGGAAGCAAAGGCTTTATAAAAGTTTGCAACAATTTGAGAGTCAAGACCATAAGTAGTGCTAATTTTGCGATAATCATCAGTATCCATAAATTTTTAACACACTCAAAGTCATAGTTATACCTGACTCCCTACCTTTGTCATTCTCCCATCCTTCAGTGTTCTCCTGAATCCGATCAAGAAGGTCCCACTTAAACTCTTCTTTATTACGAGTGAACGATCCAGCACAAGTGGTATCCAATAGAGTTTTATCTTGAAAGGAGAGTCTTGCATAAAAGTTATCAATAACAATATTACCAGGAAGCTCATGAATGGGACATTTGAGCATTAATGCCTTCAATCTCCCCCACGCTTGAGCGATACTCTCTCCATCATAGGGCCAGAAGTTATATATGAGGTTCCGATCCTTATGAATCTCACTTGGAGGATAGAATTTGGAGTAAAAGAGAGGTACAATTTCCTCCCATCCAAGAGAATACCCATTCTTCAGCAGTTTATACCAATGTGCAGCTTTACCAGACAGTGATAGAGAGAATAATTTCTTCTTAACTTCTCCCATCGAGATACCTGCACACTTAAATAACTCGCACAATTCATGCAGAAATAACAAATGATCTCCAGGATGGACAGTTCCATCTCCTGCATAGCGGTTATTTGTGACACGTTCAACAATTTTCATAGGAATTTTGAACGGTATTACCTGCTCATCTGGCGCCTCCTCTACTACCTTAGCAGTGGTAGTTGTTTTCCCAAATAGGAATTCAAGAGAAGACCCCTCCATAATGAGATATAGCAGCAGGCAAAAATAAAAACAGCACGTACAATAAATGTTTCCCTTACCAATTCCACTTACCAATAGCGCTACACTCCCCGGCAACGGCGCCAGAAAATAGTCTTGATAACCCACAAGTATAGGGGGTGTATCGTAGTACTTTCGATAAATAAGAGTGTCGAACCCAACGAGGAGCAGAAGGTGTTGACAAGCGGTTTTGATGAAGGATTCACTGTAAATGCCTCAGACAAGTTTTTAGGAGTTTTTGATATGACAGATAAATAAAGTACAAGTAAATAAAATGCAGTAATAATAGTTGCAGCGAGTGGCCCAATCCTTTCTACAGCAAAGGACAAGCCGGTTGTTGTACTTATAATGACCAAACGTTCTTGAGGACACACGGGAATTGTCAAGTGCTTTCGCTTCATATAGTTGATTAATCTTCATTGTTTTGATAAGTGTTGTGTGGGTGAACCTATGCTAATGCACCGCCCTTCCTAGGACTAATACATACTTGTGATTATACCCCTTGCAAGCATCCGCAAATACAAGAAAGTAATTAAGTAAACTAACCACAGCCTTAAACTTTGAGATCCTGCTATCCCTCATGCATCGATATACCAACGGGTGTTCAGGTTTCTGTCACTCCGGCAACCCCACAATTGGCAAACGAATACACAATGCATTCCCCTAGGCCCATAAAGGTGAAGTATCATGTAGTCGACGTTCACATGACACCACTAGAAGAATAACACCACAACTTAAGCATCAAACCATTAAATATTACTCAACATAGTTCACTACTAACATCAAGACTTCTCCCATGTCCTCAAGAACTAAACGAACTACTCACAAGACATCATACGGAACATGATCAGAGGTGATATGATGATGAATAACAATCTGAACATAAACCTTAGTCCAATGGTTTCACCCAATAGCATCAATAACAAGAGTAATCAACACCGGGAGAGTTTCCCCTATGAAATAGACAAGATTCAGCCCTAGATGTTATAACGGAGACGGGTGCAGCGGCGGTGATGATGGTGTTGGCGGTGGAGATGATGATGATGATCCCGATGAAGTCCAGCTCGATGACGGTGATGAGGCGACGATTTCCCCCTCCGGGAGGGAATTTCCCCCGGCAGATTTCTTCCTGCAGGGGAGCTTTTCGCTCTCTGGTGTTTTCCGCCTCGTGGAGGCGGCGGAATATTTCGATGGCCCTCTCCGTGTGTTAGGGTTTCGAGGGGGTCAAGTACGCGAAGGGGGACGGCTGAGGTGGGCCAGGGCCCCCAAACCACCTGTCGGCGCGGCAGGGGGCCCCACCGCGCCAAGGGGAGGAGGGCCCACCATGGCCCATCTCAGCTCCCCCTTTTGGCCTCCTCCATCTTCTGGTAAAATAGGAACTTCCATATGTCTCCTTCGATTTATTGATCTTCAGAAATAGTGCATCTCGACGGTGCTTTTTCCAGCAGAATCCTGACTCCGGTGTCCAATTCTCCATTATTCATCAAACATGCAAAATAGGTAAAATAACATAAGTAACACTTCTAAATATGAAATATATCGATGAATAGCAGTAAATTATGATATAAAATAGTGATGCAAAATGGACGTTATCACACCGTTGCTCACCAGGAATCCAATAGAGAGGATGGAGGGCCGGAGGAGCAATGGACGCGTCGGAATCGTGCTCAAAGCACGCGGCCGGAGCTGGAAGAAGCGGTCGGATTCTCCCCGATTCAGGCCATCCCGGCAAAGCGTGACTCGACGGGGGAAGAGCTGAGGATGGCGGAGCTCGTGGACGCCTCAGTAGAGCTC